>JASAMZ010014241.1:0-18898 GCA_030248115.1 Linhomoeus sp. GSCO2_2 | reverse complement strand
AATGATAGGGTTCCAAATGAGCTTGCGGTCATCTGGTCTGGTGGGGGACTGGGGTGAGGGGGGAGCGGAGGAGAAATGGGCAGGAAAGCAAATTTCGCCCCCAGCCAAAGTCACTTCCTTTCATCGTTTTGCTCTCGTCTCCAGCCATTCCTATTGCTTCGTATATGTACAAGTAGTTGAGGTCGCCCGCCCCTATCCGATATTGGATTTAGCAGGGCCGTCGCTGTCCCCGTGCTGCTGTTTGTCTTCATGTAAAGCTTATGGGGCAGCGATTTGTACCAGCATATGACCCGACCATAAAAGCGCTCGCTCTATAGGACCCTGAAAGGCGATACATCGCAATAAAATTGCTCTGGCGCTTTCTGGACCAGCCTCCATACATTGTCCTTCGGTGTTTTGAAAGCCAGTGAAAGCTCTGGCATGTAAATGCTTCCTCGTATCCTCAAAAGTGGTTGCTAGCCAGGCTACTACTACATATAGCGGTCGCTGCTTGTGGTCCGAATAGCGTACTGACCCTATTTGTGACTCTAATTGTCCATAACTGAGCTACTACTGTTATAATTGTATGGAGGGCTGTGTTAGGAAATGAAGGTGCTTTCCTCTCTCTGTTCTGTTGCTACCGGTTTGAGTGCGCACCGGCCAGCTGTTGCAGTAGCAACACACACAGTAGTAGGTACAAAATGGAGCAGGCTATTAGCGCGTGACATATGTATGTACCACTTGGAAAGCGTATGTTACGTCTCTGCTTTGCGTAATGGCCGGTATACATACATAGAAACGACCTCCATTAAGGTCAACCAGTGACTCCTTTCCCTGATGGAAGGCGACGAAAGCAAAGATAGCAATCCACTTTGAGTCGAGGAGTCTGATGGAGAACTACACGTTTGGAGATTTCGTTCACGATTTGGCGAAGATTTCCAATGGGCCCACGGCTGCCGTTGTCATCGGGGTCGGAATAGCACTGAATTTGGTGGCGATTCTGGTGTTTGTC
The DNA here is from genome assembly GCA_030248115.1 of Linhomoeus sp. GSCO2_2. NCBI lineage: Eukaryota > Metazoa > Nematoda > Chromadorea > Monhysterida > Linhomoeidae > Linhomoeus > Linhomoeus sp. GSCO2_2. Next base: position 17,907 of record JASAMZ010014241.1, on the reverse strand, counting down.
CGGCCCATGGGCAAGTCAACGACTAGCAGCGGCGCTCACATCCTGAAGAGACCAGTGATCTACTACTACCTGCTGGCTCTGACCGTTTGGGAGACAGTGATGCTGACCACTTCCTTCCTGATGTTCAGCCTGCCTAATCTGCTGTTCGGCATGACTCCACAGAACTCCGGAATCAGCGACTACGTCTACGCGCTGCCCTATTTGTACTCCCTGTCAAACTGTGCCATGGTGGGCTCCGCCTGGATGGTGTTTATCCTGACGGTGGATCGCTATTTCGCCCTCTGCCACCCGCTGACCCACAAGTCGATCAGCGACAGGCGGCGAGTGAAGAAACTTCTGCTCGCCGTCAGCGTCGCAGCTGTCGTCTTCACTATTCCTCGCTGGTTCGAGATCGAGCTGGCGGACTGTCCGTGGCCGTGGCTGATCAACTTGACCTGTGTGAATCCAGCGTCACACGCCTTCTCCCCGGGCTGGTACTACTATGGCTACAGGATTGTCGCCGGCTTCCTGCTGTACTCCTTCGTACCCTATGTGATCCTTTTGGTCCTGACGGTGCGAATCTCCATGGCGCTCAGGGTGGCTGCTCGGCGACGCAGGACCATGTCTCACCGAGTGAACAGGAAGAGGTCCAGAGAGAGCAGCGACAATGCCACAGCCAAGGTCTCGAAGAGCTCAGACCCTTCTGTCAAGAGAACGGACACCCAGAAGTCCAGCAGTGGCGGCGGCCCCTCCTCCCAAAAGGCTGGCAGATCAGCCGCCGAGCACAGCAGCAACATCATGCTGATGGTGGTGATCGTCAAGTTCCTGCTCTCCCATCTCATGCTGACCGGTCTGGACGTGACTGAGGCCTGGATTGGGGTGACGGCCGCCAACCGATCGCCCCACTTCACTCTCTGCGTGACCATCAGCAATCTGCTGATCGTGACTAACGCGGCAACCAACTTCTTCGTCTACGCCTTCTGGGGCGCCAGTTTCCGGGCCGGCTGTCGGGACCTGTTCTCCGGCCGCTATCTGGCCCACTACCGCAGCCGGAGCCAGCGCTACGCGTCCTTGTCGAGGGGCGGCACCATGCCCAGCTTCCAGATGAGCTCCAAGCGCAACTCCACGCTCTCAGGGACAGGTCACCCAGACCACGCCAACAAGACCTCGTCTTGCGGCTCGGCCCCTGCCCGGAGGGCCACCTTCGCCTCGAGGCCCGGGGACAATGGTCACATGTCGCTAGACCAGAACTTGTGTGCAGAGCCCCTCACGAGCGCTCTGGAGAAGTCGAGAGCGGCCATCTCCCTGACCTCCAGCACCGACTCCATACGCGCACTGAATAGCTGCGTCAAGCTGGCAGCCTCCTCGAAAGAGAGGGCTGTCGGCGGCCCTGAGAAGTGCCTCGTACATCTTCAGGTCCCAGTGATAGGCAGAGCGGTCCGGGACAAGGGCAAAGTGGTAGAGGGGTTGATATGATTGTACTACACGTCTGTTCATGTAATGCTATGTATATTCCGGCTGATGGTATTTTCAGTTGTGCCATGCCTGTTTCGGTTCTAATGTATTTTGTTGCCATGCCATCTCAGGACTCGATACAAAGCAGCAAGAGTTTGCAGTGACGTATAACACACGTGACAGAGTAACTGGCAGGCATACCAGCCCGACACAAAGGCTGACCTACGTACATGCCCCCAAGCTGGAGATCCATTGGCGTGATGGCAGTGGCGGGCCCAGGATTTTCGAATGGGGGGGGGGGGGGGGCGCCACTTCGGAAATTTTTCGACTATTTTTCCATTGCGCCGCAGGCGCAAATTATTGCATTTTTTAACCGTTTTACTGCAAAATGTGCCTTGAAAATGACTGTTTCGGCTTATCAGAAGCAAAAATTTTGTCAAAAAATAGCGCCGCAGGCGAAAATTTTGCGTTTTTTGGACAAAAATGTACCAAAATCTGTCGAACATAAGCGCCGCAGGCGAAATTTTGCCGATTTTGAAGCCAAATATAGGGAATTTTACTTAAAACTGCGCCGCAGGCAAAAATTTTTGCATATATGCGCCTTTCCTAAGGAAAATTTTTCACTAGGGTCGGGCCCAATGGGGGGGGGGGGGCGCGGGCGCCGCCCCCCCCCCCCGCCCCCCCCCCCCCTGGGCCCGCTAGTGCGTGATGCTACTTTTGATTCTGAGCTGTCAGAATTGTCACTCAATCGCTCTCTTGCAGACAAATGCTTTGCTACGGACGACGCATTCCACTGTACGAACTGGAGGCCCGCATTGACGTATGTGAATCCTCTGGAAGGTTGACCGTGCAGCTTGTATGTGGGCGTATACATGAGTATATGTAGGCAATCACATGCGCATGTAAATACCTACCTATGTTTATAACCCATGTACATGTGTACTGCATAGGTATACCTCTGCACTGCACGTACGCATGGAAGGAATTGCCTATGACGCAATCACCCCCCCCCCCCCCCTCAAATTATGTGGTATAGGGCGCACAGTAATTGGGGATGTCTACACCCACCCACCCCCCCCCCCCCCCCCCGTACACACGCTAGCCTTCACAATACCTACGGTATGCTGTCAATTTCGAATTTATATTTCGATTGTATGAAATTAACGCTTTTATATCAGGCGGTGGACGCGGAGGCCGTGCACCGCGCCTGCATGGAGCACATCTACGACCGGGACCCGGCCATCGTCGCCGTCGGTGCGAATGACGATTTTCAGCGGTTCTTTTTTTCTGATTTAGTGTTTTTCGAAATCGAAAAAAGAATAAGTTTCAGGCCAGATCGAGGCCTACCCCACCTACCTGGAGGTCCGCTGGGCCATGACCTGGTGGCGCATGTAGGCGCACAGACAGAAGGACAGAGTGATACATAGACACGTACACTTTAGGAAATTCGGTAGTTGGCGCGAATGCTGGGTTTATTGGATGTTAGGCGAGCGATACACAGGAGACCGTTGCTTGCGAGTTCTCGGCGGTTGCGTTCTGTAGTTGAAAGGTAGAGTGCACTGAGAACTGTTTCAGAGTCACTGTGACCGGAGGGTGGGACTAATGGTGCAAAAGTTGGATCATTAGATTCGCGGTTGGGCACACACACACTGCGCCTAACACCTTTGAACTGCGTCTGTGGCTGTTCTGGTGTCGCCCTGGAATGGTTGCGAGGCAGGCAGTAGCGTAAATGACCTACATAATAAGCCGCCGGGGGTACTTATTTAGCAACCTCCCTCGACGGGGCGAAGGGAGGTACTATTGGAGAGGGGGGGGGGGGGGGGGCTTAATAGTACTATCGATCTTACCTTTCAGGAACTGAATATCCTTAGCGTAACCACGACTAAATGCATATTTGCTGCATATAGTAGTCGTAGTCGCATGCATGCATACACTATGCCTTATACCTAGTACACATTACGTTGAGTATGGTGCATAGTGTAGGAGGGTACAATTGGAAGGGGGGGGGGCTTATTAGAGTATTTACGGTAGTTGGGTGCACTGTATGTACTGCACCACATCAGGACAAATCAATCACAAAGCAGGTCTGCTAGCGTCGCTGTGTCGATGTTGCCGCGTTCGGTTTTGCGAGGTCCGCCGATCCATCTTGGCTGACGCGGGCCGCTCGTCTGATGGCTCGGGCTCGGTGCGATTCCGTCACTATTCACAGTCCGTTAGGCAAATGAACGTTCGTATTCTGAGTTGACCCCTTCGCCCAACTGGCAGAACGGAAGCTGCACTACACTTAAATGAATTTTAGTGAAGGACGACAATGAACGCCTTGGCTGCTCTTCGTACCTGCTTGCTAATCGGCGGCTTTGGTAAGTGTTTCGTTGGAATGCTGTGGAAACGCCACGCAGTTTGTGAAGCGGGCACTGGACACTGATTTTGTGAAAACCATGCCGTGACATTGTGGTGTTGACTTAGTCCGAAGTGCTTCCTTACGCTCACAACAGTGACGTCGACAACGACGACGATCACCGAGTCAACGACGACGCCGATCACAACGACGACAAGTAATGAATCAACGGCAACGACCACAACAAACGCGCCGACAACAACGATAAGCACCTCGTCAATGATGACTGACGCGTCAACGACGACGACCACGACGCCGAATAACGCGTCAACGACGACGACCACAACGACGTCGACAAACGCGCCAACGGGCACAATGACGCCGACTAACGCGTCCACCACAACAATGACGCCGACTAACCCGTCACCGACCACAATGACGCCGACTACCGCGTCAACGACGACAATGACGCCGACTAACGCTTCAACGACGACAATGACGCCGACGAACGCGTCCACCACAACAATGACGCCGACAAACGCGTCAACGACCACAATGACGCCGACTAACGCGTCAACGACGGCAATGACGCCGACTAACGCGTCAACGACCACAATGACGCCGACTACCGCGTCAACGACGACAATGACGCCGACTAACGCGTCAACGACAACAATGACGCCAACGAACGCGTCCACCACAACAATGACGCCGACTCACCCGTCACCGACCACAATGACGCCGACTACCGCGTCAACGACGACAATGACGCCGACTAACGCTTCAACGACGACAATGACGCTGACGAACGCGTCCACCACCACAATGACGCCGACTAACGCGTCAACGACCACAATGACGCCGACTAACGCGTCAACGGCGACAACAACGCCGACTAACGCGTCAACGACGACAATGACGCTGCGTAACACGTCGACGACGACAATGACGCCGACTAACGCGTCAACGACCACAATGACGCCGACTAACGCGTCAACGACCACAAAGACGCCGACTAACGCGTCAACGACCACAATGACGCCGACTAACGCGTCAACGACCACAATGACGCCGACTAACGCGTCCACCAACACAATGACGCCGACTATCGCGTCAACGACGACAATGACGCCGACTAACGCGTCAACGGCCACAATGACGCCGACTAGCGCGTCAACGACGACAAGGACGCCGACTAACGCGTCAACGACGACAATGACGCCGACTAACGCGTCAACGACGAGAATGACGCCGAATAACGCGTCAACGACCACAATTACGTTGACTAACACGTCAACGACCACAATGACGCCGACTAACATGTCAACAGCGACAACGACGCCGACTAACGCGTCAACGACAACAACTACAATTACGGCGCCGACAACCACGTCAACGACAACGACCACGACCACAACGACAACAATCACCGAATCGGCGACAACAACTGCGCCGACAACGCCGACGACGACTACCGCGTTAGCGACAACGACCACAACAGCGACGGCGAAAACGACTACCACTGCCGCTAGCACAATGGCATCGGCAAAGGCGGCCACAACGATGTCTTTCATGGTGCGACGGGGCTTCAGTAGCTCTGTGGACAGAGCGCTGAATTTTTGCATCCTAGGCGTGAAGGCAGTAGACTACCATGCGTGTTCAAGTATGACTTTACACAGCGTGCTGTCGAGGAGGTGCCTGGAGTTTCCAAAGACTCGGTACACTGGATTCCCAACTTCAGCTGCCAGTCGGAGACAGGACAAGGGACGACGTCTTTCGAGAAGTGGGAGAGGGACGTCGACTGGCGGTCAAGGCGTCACTGCGAGGAGGCCTCAGCCAGACGGCGTGCGCGCTGCGGTAGGCGCCTCCATTTCTTGAGCTCTAGCTGTGAAGTGGCACAGATTGTGCACAATCTTTCGTTCAGCTGTTTCGTCGATCGGCATCAACTACAGACGGCTCGATGGAAGCTGCGAGCTCACCGCAGACCCCGCCGACGAGAAGACCTTTGTTCCGGACCCCGACTTCGTTCATTTCTCCCTGTGACTTCATGACTACATCAACCTGAATACTTTCTAATAGGACAAAACGATTTTTGCGCGCATTTTCAACCAGTCAAAAACTCAAAAGCCTGGCATTGGTGTCGTGTCTAACCCCCCGCGTGTCTAATGACAGAACAATTTGAGCGTTGTTCTCTGGTGGCCGCTTCTCTCCATTGATTGTTGCAACTGTGATTAGGCAAGCTGTCTTTTCATATGCATTTTCAAGTCAGGAAAACTACTGAACTTATACCTGTATAGATAGTCTGCCTCACGCTCACGCCACCTGTGAGGTCTGTGGTCCAGTGTGCAAAGAACTCTTTTAAAATTGGTGTCTTATGGTCGTGCCACAGATTGTAAAAGTTTCATGTGGGTCGCAACATAGCAGATCTCATCGAAGTTGACTTGCAAGCCTTCTTATCTTACTGCTACGGAATTAGAAACTCTCTTGGGTTCAAACGGCGAGCCGCCTATCTAGATCATTCGACGTTTCCATAGAAAACGCCTTTCTGCCCTCACCTGCCGTCTGATAGTGTGTCCATTATTCCAAGATATCGGAAATTGTTTTGTTCTTGTTTTGTTCCGGGGTGTCTATAAATAAATTGTTTTGTTCTTGATTTTGTTCCAACCAATATTTTCGAACATTGTTAACAATTTAAGGAACATTGTTCTTTAATTGTTCCAGTCAGTGTAACGCTGGCCTTAAATAGCCCCGATCGGTGCTCTTTCATTAGCATAATGTTCACAGCATCTAATCTAAAGTTCTCGCTTGCACCACATCAAACCGTTTCAACTCTCGTCCTAATCTGTTTCAAATCTTGAACAATGTCTGATGTTTTGGCTGAGTCATACATAATTGCGCCATTTTGTTACACAGCACGTTTCAAAAGGAACAATTTAGGAACAATTTAAGAACAATTCAACCATTTTGTTCCAATCGTCACGCTAGATTGTTCTTGTTTTGTTCTTGTTCCAGAAAGCCGTGGAACAATATAAATTGTTCTTGTTTTGCTAACAATTTAGCAGGAACTTTGTTCCGGAACATTGTTCCATCGGAACAATTGGACACACTGCGGCGGCTGCCGATGGCCGCCAGCCTTGAACTGGCATGAGAGCACCAAACCGTGGAGACTCTGCGTTGAAGATCATTGATATCCAATTCACCAGTTTGTAACTGACGGTTACAGTACCCATTGCGAGCACACTGATATCTGCTTGACGCATGATAAGACTCCGACTGACAAAGAGACGGATCAGCCAAAGAGGCGGAAATGGGCACTGGAATTAAACAGTGCATGGAAGCTGTTGAAACGCGCTTTCTGCATCAGCTTGGCTTGTTTAACACGCAGCTAAGTATATATAGCAAGTGATTAGCCCTACATTAACAATGCAAACACGAGCTTCCGGCTGTTAACACACCGACTTTGAAGCGCTTGCACAGGTTCTGCGGTGCACTGTTGCGAAATTGGCAACATTTTGTCGGGTTTCTAACTAACCAATCGTAATGGCTACTACTGCAACTGGGACTATCCTGGCATTATTCATCGGATTTGCGGTATTGATCGCGAGAAGCGATGGAGATTTAGAGGTAAAGCCACGTATAGTAGAGAGATAAAGCCTCAAATTTTAGAGGTAACGCCCCAAATTTAAAGGCACACACACACACACGCACAAGAAGTGTGTACCCGTGAACCACCAAAGTACCTACCGCAAGTACACTAATTTAAAATAAGCCTCCGCGGCCATACACCACGCAAACAATCACCTTACTGTACGTACAATACAAATAGCATAGTGCGTAAGGTAATGGGTACCTACTATTGAATGTGGGGGTTTATTAGAGCATTTCCGGTATTCATTCAGATCCGAACTGTCTCGGAGTATGATCAAATCTGGAACGACAAAGGCAGCGGCGCCGACGACGACGTCTCAATCTGGCGCCCAAAGCTCCCTTCCGGCTTCTTCTTTCTTGGGGACGTTGCCAACTCTCACTATAGTAGTACCCCAGCCTACCACACTTACGTTGTGGGTACCGTATTGCCTCGAATAAGTACATGGGCAGTTATTATTTCGAGGGCTCTATAGGTAGAGGTGGCACCCATTTGAGGTGGAGTTTGACACCAGTTTTGCTGAGCTGCACACAGATAGTCCAATAGATGCGCGACTAATGAGAGACTTGGTCGACCTTTAGCGTTTCACGCGAGATGTTTAGTAAGGCTCTGCTATGGCAATTTCTCTAGCTCACTCGAGCCTCCTCCAAGGGGGGGGGGCTTATTCGAGGGTGGGGGCGCTTATTCGAAGGGCGGGGGCGCTTATTCGAGGGTGTTATACGAGGCAATACGGTGATAATGCTGAAGATTCCTCCTAGGTCCGAGACACCAGCGGCGACGACGGCGACGCCCTCAGAGCCCCAACCGGCTACTCATTGGTCTGGGAGGACTCTGGCAGCGGGGCAGACTTGGACGGGTCGATCTGGCGCCCCACCTGCCCCATCGAGTACTACCCGCTGGGCTACGTGTCGGTCCGGTCCCACTCCAGGCCGACAACACAAGCCTTCCGCTGCGTCCACCGCCAGTATCTGAGTGAGCGCCCGCGTAAGAATGAAATGCTGTGTGAGCTCGGCATCGAACGACTGCGAGTACGGCACCGATCCGAGCGAACGGTAATCCGGGCCCCCCGGTTAGGCTAGTGGAGATTGCATAGTGAAATGCACAAGTGAATCAAGACGGTTAATGATTCATTGCATCCTATGATAAGAGTCTCGGATCGTTTGGCACATCGTTGAAGCGCCGCGTCGAAGCACTCGATAGTCGTGCTTGTCGCGTGAGACAATCATTTACAAAGTCGGCCAAACACCCTGCTGACCCTTGGGGGGTGGGGGGAGGAGGGGGGGGGGGGGGATCTCTGACCAGATGTACATATGTAGGTCGACTCTACCCGTACTGTTGATGCGCATTATCACGCACACACAAAGGCAGACAGGCCACCCTGTCTGCAGCCTATCCCACTGAGCGGGGCGTCTGGGTCAAGGTCTGGGACGACCGGGGCAGCGGGGCCGATGACGACGTGACCGTGTTCCGGTCCCAACCAAAGGACCCCTTCCGGGAGCTGGACGGCAAGTATTTGGCCGCCATACGGAGTCACGGCTCGCCCGACCAACTCGAGCCGCCCTACGCCCTACTGGACCCCGACTACGTCCCAGGTCCTTGCGCTCTCTGGAACCTGACGACTGATCAGTGGCAGTAGATTTGCCTCCGAGCGCCAACCGCTCGCACAATTCGTATTGTACCTAATTGAATCTTAAAATTGCCACTACGCCTATACATACCATCTGCAAGCAAGCATGATGGGTTTGTGACGCAAAATGCTTGGTAGGTAGCATTGGTGGGCTTGAAAGCAAGCGAGCGTTCGCTTGTGAGCACATGATCCAGCCGCTTGGAGATATTTAGTAAGGCACTGAACACAGAGTGCGGGGGGGAGGCTGGCAGGTTAAGCGCAAGCGTTCAATCGTCGGCCAGTAGGTGGTTAGGCGGTCAATCATCTGATTATCCCCCAATCAACGCCACCCTTCGCAGAGCCGGGTCACTTCGACGTCGACTACCACGTGAGGAAGTGGGCGCCCCTGTGGCGAATGCACCCCGAGGAGCGGTTCTGGCCTAGCGACCTCCGATGGTGGGCCGACGGGAGCAAGATGACCGACGCCGAGGGAAACGACGTCCCCTTCGACAATAGCGACCCGCAACTCTGGAGCAGTTCCTTTGTGAGAATGTCACACACTATAATTAATTGGGCAGCTGACGGCTAGCGTGATGTGTCCCAATCAGAAATCTAGGTCTCGCAAACCGCGCTTGCTTGGGTTGGGCGTGAATGGCCGCCGTGATTCTCAGGCAACCACACTTAGTATGTAAATACTTACCGTAGTAATTAACCGATACCACAAAACGTGTGATAATTCAAACCGCCCGCAATTGCCTGAGCATCACGACGAGACGACAGGGATTCGATAGCACAGTCTCCACCAGCCAGTACTGTGTATCTGCCACCATCTCATCCTTAGAATCTGCCCGACAACAACGGCGAAGGCTACTTCTGGGTGACGGGCCAGCGGCTCAATGAGTGTCTCGACACGCTCCCCTACCTGCGGGGTCATACCGACGGCCAATTCCCAACCTACGTGCTAGTGCATCCGCTGGAGAATGGCGTGCGCCGCATCGAGTACTGGCTCTACTTCCCCTACAACGTGGGCAAGAACCCCTGCTTTGGTAGGTTGGATAGAGAATGCGCAGAGCTTTCTAAACGTGCGCAAGCGCGCGTGTTTCGAAGACTCTAATGCTTCCAGGAGTCGAGGTCGATCACGTCGGCTGCGTCGGTGTGCGCCATCGCATCGGCTACCACGTGGGAGACTGGGAGAGGGTGTCGGTCATTCTGCAGAGCGACGGTGGGTTGCGCACCCGGATAGACGGCTACCGGCACTAGCGTAAACTGTTCCAGTGTGAATGGTGTCAAAACTTCGCCTAAGGCTCTAGAAAATGGCCCATTTTTGGCCGCAGCACTTACCTATTTGTCCGCCTTAATCCGAAATTGGGTGAGTTTTACCACTTTTGGGCAAATTTTGCGGCGTCTGACCGTCTTCCCCCTCCAGGGGGAGGGTGTACGGTAGCACGCCCATTCGTGAGGGGGTTGTAGTATGCCTTTCCCCCCATGCCTCCTTCCCCCTTTGGCTGGCGCTTGTCTACAGCAGCTCTCATAGGTTCTTACCAGATTTGGTCCGGGGGGGGGGGAGTCAATTCACGGTTGCAGGGGGGGGGGGGTGGGGGGAGGGGGGGGGGGCGTCCTGATCCTGATTCAGTCGGTGGGGGATCGGAGATCGGGGGGAGGGTCGTCCTGAACGTCGTCGGGATCGGTCCGGGGTGGGGGGGAGGTACCCCCCCCCCCCCCCCCCATGGCCTGTTGGCACTCGTATGCTCTTCATTCAGGCAGCATGGGTTCGTCGGCCGAGTGCGCCCTGTGCGGCGTGGAGTTCAACGCGCACGGGACCAAGTTGTTCATCGACGCCGACACAGTGTTCTCCACGCCCTTCCTGCTGGGCAACAACGGCCGTCTGCAGGCCTACGTGGCCAAGGGCTCGCACGGGGTCAGGGAACGAAGCGGCGTCTTCAACTACCTGCTGGCCGTCGACCTCGAGATCGCCACCGTGAGTGGGTCAAGTAGCAGGTTGGCAAATCCAACCGTGGTGAAGGAGATTTAGCACTTCATGCCTTTGGCAATCAAATTCGGCGAAAATTTGCCTGTGGCACTTAAAATTTGCAGAGGTTGGTAGAGATTTAGCATTTCGTACTTTTGGCAATTAAATTCTGGCGAAATTTTGCCTCTGGCACTCAAAAATTGCCAGAGACACTTGAAATCGGGCAAGATTTCACCTGTGTGTATCCAGCAACTCAAAACCATATCGTTTCGCTTTGTGTCTTGGATGCGACACACCCAAACACCGAGATTGTTCGGTTGTTCCCATCTATGGCATTGAGCGATGCAGGGGCTCCTGCACGCCCATGTGTTCACTAGTGGACGGTGGTCGGCGATCCACAGAGCTCTGCTCGCTGCTCTGTGTAGTGTGAGAAACCGTCCGTGCCACATGCTCGAATCGATAGTTCTGCCTAGCTTGTGGCGCCCAAAACCCAACAAGTTTCCTCCACTTTCTCCAGATCGGGAAGGTGAGCGACTACACCAGCGACCGAGGCCTATCCGTGGAGAGTCGAGGCTCGTCCGTCGTACTAGACGTCAGCACTGAAGATAGCCTTCCCTGGTGGCTGCGCTACAAGGGTCGCTGGGGCAACAGGCACTGCGGCCCGCTGTATGAAGTCCTAGGAAAGGAGGTCGGCAGACCCCGAGAGAACGGCCCCGGGGGACCGCTACGATGAAGAGAAGAGTTGTGATTTCCTCTCTTGCATTCGAAAGAAAATACAGTACATTTAGGAGCGAATCCGGCATTGAAAACGCAATGTGTTGAAGAGAAGAAGACAGCGGCGAGCATTGCAACAAGGCCTGCGTTATCAAGTTCTGTTTTTTCGCCGCCCCCCAGGGCGGCGAGTATATATACGGACGCTATTGTCTGTTCGTGTGTGTGTGTGTGTGTCCGTGTGTGTCACAAAACAAGCTGTTTTAAAAAAGTTGAGTTGTTTTATTAATACAGAGTGGTTTGTGAGTCTTTTAAAGTGGAAGAGTAAAAGAGTGGATACTTTTGTAAAGTATTTCGAAGCCTTTCCGATATGACGCGCGCCCGCCCGGAGTCCACTATTCATGCGCTACTTCTGACACGCTCCTTTCTGAGAGGTTCTTGCAGGGCAACATTGGGATCGCCCGGGATTATTTTTTGAGCAAGACACACACATTTCTGAGCGGTTGTTGCAGGGCAACATTGGGATCGCCCGGGATTAATTATTTTTGCAGACAAAGTTGTTCGTAAGACAAGGGTTTAAAAAAAACAAAAGTACTTCTTTAGGAATGACCGTTCAACAACTGCCTCAACGTAAGCTTTCAAACGGTCGAACGAATGCCGCTCTACAACGTAAGACGAGCGAGTTAGGGCCCATTTGCTGATTGAACCTTTGGGTTACTGTAGTTCGCGATATTCAAACTTTTGAGTTTCGACCAATAGAAGAACAAATGATCAGTGAGTCAAGAGCTATCCAGCAACTCAAGATCGTCTCTCTACGACGCACGCTGAGCGAGTTAGAGCGATTCCTATGCTAACAAGCTGTTTTAAAAAAGTTGAGTTGTTTTATTAATACAGAGTGGTTTGTGAGTGTTTTAAAGTGGAAGAGTAAAAGAGTGGATACTTTTGTAAAGTGTTTCGAAGCCTTTCCGATATGACGCGCGCCCGCCCGGAGTCCACTATTCATGCGCTACTTCTGACACGCTCCTTTCTGAGGGGTTCTTGCAGGGCAACATTGGGATCGCCCGGGATTAATTTTTTGAGCAAGGCACACGCATTTCTGAGCGGTTGTTGCAAGGCAACATTGGGATCGCCCGGGATTAATTTCTTTAGCAGACAAAGTTGTTCGTACGACAAGAGTTAAAAAAACAAACGTGTTTCTTTAGGAATGACCGCTCAACAACTGTCTCAACGTAAGGTTTCAAACGGTCGAACGAATGCCGCTCTACAACGTACGACGAGCGAGTTAGGGCCGATTTGCTGTTTGTACCTTTGAGTTACTGTAGCTCGCGAAATTCAAACTTTTGAATCTCGACTTCTCTTAAAGGAATGATCAGCGTGCCGAAAGCTGTTCAACGTGCTCAAGATCGTCTCTCTACGACGGAAGACGAGCGAGTTAGAGAAGTTTTGCGTTTTGAACCGTTGGGTTACTGTAGCTCGCGATATTCAAACTTTTGAGTTTCGACTAATCGAAGAACAAATGATCAGTGAGTCGAGAGCTATCCAACAAACTCAAGATCGTCTCTCTACGACGCACGCTGAGCGAGGTAGGGCGATTTCTGTGCTAAAAACGCGAGAATGTCGCTTTTCGTGTTGCGTGTTTGCGTAATATAGAAAATGTTTTATGCCAAACGAACGACCGCGTCGAGACCTTTTAGTAGACCTATCGCACGCCGCTCTACGACGTAAGACGAGCGAGTTAGAGCCGCTTTGCTGTTTCAACCTTTGAGTTACTGTAGCTCGCGAAATTCAAACTTTTGAATGTCGACTTCTCTTAACGGAATGATCAGTGTGCCGAAACCTATTCAACGACCTCAAGATCGTCTCTTTACGACGGAAGACGAGCGAGTTAGAGAAGTTTTGCGTTTTGAACCTTTGGGTTACTGTAGCGCGCGAAATTCAAACTTTTGGGTTTCGGCCAATAGAAGAACAAATGATCAGTGAGTCGAGAGCTATCCAACCAACTTAAGACCGTCTCTCTACGACGCAAGCTGAGTGAGTTAGAGCGATTTCTGTGTCAAAAACGCGAGAATGTCGCTTTTCGTGTTGCGTGTTTGCGTAATTAAGAAAACTTGCAATGCCAAACGAAAGAGCACGTCGAGACCTTTTAGTTGAGCTATCGCACGCCGCTCTACGACGTAAGACGAGCGAGTTAGAGCCGTTTTCCTTTTAGACCTTCGGGTTACTGTAGCGCGCGCAATTCAAACTTTTGAATTTCGAAGTCTCTTAGCGACATTACCAGTGAGTCGAGAGCTTTCCGTAAAGCCCAAGATCGCCTTCCTACGACTTTCCAACACCGAGATCTGAGAGCGTAACGAACGGACGAACGGACGGACGCACGCACGGACGCAAAGCTCTCGTAGGGGTTCGCCCGGCTGAGGCCGGGCGAAAAAACGCAAGAATGTCGCTTTTCGTTTTGCGTGTTTGCGCAATTAGGAAAACTTTGAATGCCAAACGAAAGAGCACGTCGAGACCTGTTAGTTGACCTATCGCACGCCGCTCTACGACGTAAGACGAGCGTGTTAGCGGAATTATCAGTGTGCCGAAACCTATTCAACGAACTCAAGATCGTCTCTCTATGACGGAAGACGAGCGAGTTAGATAAGTTTTGCGTTTTAAACCTTTGGGTTACTGTAGCTCCCGAAATTCAAACTTTTGAGTTTCGACCAATAGAAGAACAAATGATCAGTGAGTCGAGAGCTATCCAACCAACCCAAGATCGTCTCCGTACGACGCACGCTGAGCGAGTTAGAGCGATTTCTGCGTTAAAAACGCGAGAATGTCGTTTTTCGTGTTGCGTGTTTGCGTAATTAACAAAAGTTTTAATGCCAAACGAAAGCGCACGTCGAGACCTTTTAGTTGACCCTTCGCGCGCCGCTCTACGACGTAAGACGAGCGAGTTAGAGCCGTTTTCAATTTCAACCTTCGGGTTACTGTAGCGCGCGCAATTCAAACTTTTGAATTTCGAAGTCTCTTAACGGAATTATCAGTGTGCCGAAACCTACCGTAAAGTGCCGAATAGAGGTAGCTACCACTATTGTTTCAACCTATCTCTACACCCTACCACAATTTGGAGACTACCACTATTTGGAGACCTACCACTATTGTTTCAATCCTCTCTGTTGTTTTACTGATGACAACCAAAAGTGCTTTGAATGATCAAATTTCAGGCAATATTTCGCAGTTTTGACTTATCTTTAACTGAAGATGGCGTAATAGTCAACAGTTTAGCGATTTCGAATCACTCGTGGTGATGTTACACGCTAAAATGTAGGGTATCGCTCAAGTTAGTAGAAGTACATACCACTATTTGGAGACCTACCACTATTGTTTCAACTGGCTTCTGCACCCTACCACTATTTGGAGACTACCACTATTTGGAGATCTTCCTCTATTCGGCACTTTACGGTATTCAACGAACTCAAGATCGTCTCTCTATGACGGAAGACGAGCGAGTTAGATAAGTTTTGCGTTTTAAACCTTTGGGTTACTGTAGCTCCCGAAATTCAAACTTTTGGGTTTCGACCAATAGAAGAACAAATGATCAGTGAGTCGAGAGCTATCCAACCAACCCAAGATCGTCTCCGTACGACGCACGCTGAGCGAGTTAGAGCGATTTCTGCGTTAAAAACGCGAGAATGTTGTTTTTCGTGTTGCGTGTTTGCGTAATTAACAAAAGTTTTAATGCCAAACGAAAGCGCACGTCGAGACCTTTTAGTTGACCCTTCGCGCGCCGCTCTACGACGTAAGACGAGCGAGTTAGAGCCGTTTTCAATTTCAACCTTCGGGTTACTGTAGCGCGCGTAATTCAAACTTTTGAATTTCGAAGTCTCTTAGCAACATTACCAGTAAGTCGAGACCTATCCATAAAGTCCAAGATCTCCTTCCTACGACGTTCCAACGCCGAGATATGAGAGCGTGACGAACAAACGAACGAACGCACGAACGCACGAAGAGCTCTCGTAGGGGTTCGCCCGGCTGAGGCCGGGCGAAAAAAACTAGACATGACGGTTAGTGCCACCCGATGGAGTCGAATGCGCTGAGTAACGTGCCGTTGTCCGTTTCTGTTGCTAATTTCCCTATTTCGAGATATTTACAATTAAAATACGAAAATGTCAAAATTGACACTTTTATTTACAAGTCGTAGCGGCAAATTTTTTGCTGAAATGGAAAGGGCACAAGACGCGATGAATTTGTGACGTAGTTTCGGATTTTAGAATTCACCAAATTAGGGATATTTTCAAGGGTTTTGTCAAAATTCCCAAATTTCGACAATTTCAAACGGCATAAATCTCAAAACTTCTTTGCACCGATGTATCGAGCAAAGTCTGCCAAGTATTTAGCAAATAGTTTCAGCGAATATAATTAACGAAATTAGGGATATTTTTAAGGGTTTTGTCAAAATTCCCAAATCTCGACAATTTCAAACAGCTTAAATTTTAAAATTTCTTTTCACGGATGTGTCGAGCATAGTTTGCCAAGTATTTATCAGATAGTTTCAGATTTTATAATTAGCGAAATTAGGGATATTTTCAATGGTTTTGTGAAAATTCCCAAATTTTGACAAATTCAAACAGCTTAAATTTCAAAACTTCTTTGCACGGATGTATCGAGCATAGTCCACCAAGTATTTATCAAATAGTTTTAGATTTTATAATTAACAAAATTAGGGATATTTTAATGAGTTTTGTCAAAATTCCCAAATTTCGACAATTTCAAACGGCTTAAATTTCAAAATTTCTTTTCACGGATGTTTCGAGCATAGTCTGTCAAGTATTTATCAAATAGTTTCAGATTTTATAATTCACGAAATTAGGGATATTTTCAAGGTTTTTGTCAAAATTCCCAAATTTCGGCAAATTCAAACAGCTTGTATTTCAAAACTTCTTTGCACCGATGTATCGAGCATAGTATGCCAAGTATTTAGCAAATAGTTTCAGCAAATATAATTAACGAAATTTAGGATATTTTTTAAGGATTTTGTTAAAATCCCCAAATTTCGACAAATTCAAACAGCCTAAATTTCAAAATTTCTTTTCACGGATGTGTCGAGCATAGTCTGCCAAGTTTTTATCAAATAGTTTCAGATTTTATAATTAACGAAATTAGGGATATTTTCAAGGTTTTTGTCAAAATTCCCAAATTTTGAACAATTCAAACCGCTTATATTTCAAAACTTCTTTGCACCGATGTGTCGAGCATAGTATGCCAAGTATTTAGCAAATAGTTTCAGCGAATATAATTAACGAAATTTAGGATATTTTTAAGGATTTTGTTAAAATCCACAAATTTCGACAATTTCAAACAGTTTAAATTTAAAAATTTCATTTTACGAATGTGTCGAGCATAGTCCACCAAGTATTTAACAAATAGTTTCAGATTTTATAATTAACAAAATTAGGGATATTTTCAAGGGTATTGCCAAAATTCCCAAATTTCGACAAATTCAAACAGCGTAAATTCTAAAACTTCTTTGCACGTATGTATCGAGCATAGTCTGCCAAGTATTTAGCAATTAGTTTCAGCAATTATAATTAACGGAATTTGTTATATTTTCAAGGGTTTTGTTAAAACCCCCAAATTTCGACACTTTCAAACAGCTGAAATTTTAAAATGTCTTTGCATGGATGTATCGAGCATAGTCTACCAAGTATTTAGCAAATAGTTTGAAATTTTATATTTAACGAAATTAGAGATATTTTCAAGGGTTTTGTCAAAATTCTCAAATTTCGCCAATTTCAAACGGCTTAAATTTCAAAGTTTCTTTGCACGGAAGTATCGAGCATAGTCTGCCATGTATTTAACAAATAGTTTCGGATTTTATAATTAACGAATTTACGCATATTTTTAAGGGTATTGTTAAAATTCCCAAATTTAGACAAGTAGTATAACCAAGTTCTTAACACAGCAGATCTTGCGCAGCAAACTTTTTACACAGCAGATTTTGCGCAGCACTTCTTTTACGACCATCCTATCTCACTTCAATCCCTCTATTGCTGCTTCTACGATTATCTACCGTAACCTACGTTTGCACTTCTTTTACTCGCCTCCCACTTCAATGCCTCTATCGGCGCGCCCTTCACCCTCCCCTCTCCTTTAGGGAGTGGATTATTAGGGAGTAGATGTAGACTTTTAGGGAGTGAATTCTTTGGTCTTCCCACTTTTTT
>JASAMZ010014240.1:0-13826 GCA_030248115.1 Linhomoeus sp. GSCO2_2 | reverse complement strand
TTTACTCTGGCACTCTTCAACATGGGGGTTACAAATTTTTTACTCTGGGGGTCCTATTTTTTACTCTGGCACTTTTCAACATTGGGGGGTCCAATTTTTTACTCTGGGGGAAAATTTTCTTACTCTGGGGGGTCAAATTTTTTACTCTGGCACTTTTCAACATTGGGGGTCCAAATTGTTTACTCTGGGGGTCAAATTTTTTACTCTGGCACTTTTCAACATTGGGGGTCCAAATTGTTTACTCTGGGGGTCAAATTTTTTACTCTGGCACTTTTCAACATTGGGGGTCCAAATTTTTTACTCTGGGTGGAAATTTTTTACTCTGGCACTTTTCAACATTGGGGGTCCAAATTTTTTACTCTGGGGGTCAAATTTTTTACTCTGGCACTTTTTGACATTGGGGGGTCCAATTTTTTACTCTGGGGGTCAAATTTTCTACTCTGGCACTTTTCAACATTGGGGGTCCAAATTTTTTACTCTGGGGGTCAAATTTTTTACTCTGGCACTTTTCAACATTGGGGGTCCAAATTTTTTACTCTGGGTGGAAATTTTTTACTCTGGCACTTTTCAACATTGGGGGTCCAAATTTTTTACTCTGTGGGTCAATTTTTTTACTCTGGCACTTTTTGACATTGGGGGTCCAAATTTTTACTCTGGGGTGTCAAATTTTTTACTCTGGCACTTTTCAACATTGGGGGTCCAAATTTTTTACTCTGGGGGTCAAATTTTTTACTCTGGCACTTTTTGACATTGGGGGTCCAAATTTTTACTCTGGGGTGTCAAATTTTTTACTCTGGCACTTTTCAACATTGGGGGTCCAAATTTTTTACTCTGGGGGGTCAAATTTTTTACTCTGGCACTTTTTGACATTGGGGGTCCAAATTTTTACTCTGGGGTGTCAAATTTTCTACTCTGGCACTTTTCAACATTGGGGGTCCAAATTTGGTACTCTGGGGGGTCAAATTTTTTACTCTGGCACTTTTCAACATTGGGGGTCGAAATGTTTTTACTCTGATGGGTCAAGTTTTTTACTCTGGTACTTGTCTGCCAAAAACGCAAGGTCTTTTACAGTGGGGGCGTAATTGTTTCATTCAAGGTACAGTGACGGCAACCTGGGTTCGAGTCTGGAGGGTGCAGTCGAGTTGAGGGCAAGCCATGTGGGAGTTGATGTCAACTATGTAAAACTACCTTATTCTGGCTGGTAGTGCCATTGGTTGATTTTGATGTGGTGTTGTTCTGTACTTGGTTGGTTTTCACTGGCAAACAAGAACAGTTGCAACTGGTGAGTCACCAGAGATGCGCATGAGCAGGCACACAATGCCAAAAATGCAAATTCACATGATGCCTTTGTCGGCAACTATGCAATGGGAACAGGAGTACATTGTGCGGTGGTTGTTGGGGTTGGTGGGAGACTGGACCTTGCACAGCCGACATCTGGCCTTGCCCATGGGGAAGACATTGTGAATGGGGGAGATCCAGTGGAGGTGTGGTTCCAACATGGGGTTGACAGCCCTAGTTCCCTGAGAAGTGGTGGAAGTGGGTGGTGTGGTTAAGGAGAAAGTTGACCTCAACTTCAACATGGCCACAATTTCCCCAGGTAGTGCTCATGACCACTAGGTACCAGGTTTTTCTGCTTAAGCGCCCCACCCGCTTTAGCACCCCGGGGTGCTTATGAGGTTTTCACTGCCATATAAGCACCCCAGGGCGCTTACGTGGTGACAAAGTTTTCCCAATGGGCCAAGTACAGATAGCGGGTTTGCCAAGAAAGTTACTTTCAAAAGCACTAAATCCTGCAATACCAACACTTCTCAGACCTTTGTTAGACTTGTTCTACTGTGCTGAGATGTTGTAAATTGCTTGATTTGCTAATACTGCTGATGCTAATATTGCTGGTGCTAATATTGCTGATTTGCTAATATTGCAGATAAGTTGAGGAGGCTGCATATAGCACTTTCACCTAGTGGCAGAGCCGCAGTTTCTTTTGAAGTTCACTGCAGCTACCTGTGCTGTCTGTATTAGGATGTCTTTTGTGCTGGAATTCGTTCGTTGGGTGCTTGGAGAACCATATTAACACACAAAATAGCACAAGAGGTCATGACAACTCACTTACAGTACTTCAGAGTAGTTTCCATCTTAGCACCCCAGGGCACTTACATGGCGCCAACTTTGGGTTGTCGGAGGACCAATTTCAATGTAAGAGCCCAGGGGCTCTTAAGCGGAAAAAGCCAGTAAGTAAACATTTTCCCATCTGCTTCACAAAGAGCTCGAGTCCTGCGAGTAAGCCTCCAAATCCACCACACCACCATTAGCAGGCCCAAAGTAGTAGTTTCCCAAAGTTGCCTTCAACTCGGCCGTGCCCTCCAGACTCAAACCCAGGTCACCATTGCCATGCCTTGAATTAAACAATTATGGACCCACACTAAAAAATTTTGCGTTTTGGGCAGACAAGTGCCAGAGTAAAAATTTGACCCCCCAAAGTAAAAAATTTGGACCCATGTCGAAAAGTGCCAGAGTAAAAAATTTGACCCACCAGAGTAAAAAAATTTGGACCCCCAGTGTTGAAGACTGCCAGAGTAAAAAATTTGACACCCCAGAGTAAAAATTTGGACCCCCAATGTCAAAAAGTGCCAGAGTAAAAAATTTGACCCCCCAGAGTAAAAAATTTAGACCCCCAGTGTTGAAAAGTGCCAGAGTAAAAATTTGACCCCCCAGAGTAAAAAATGTGGACCCCCCAGTGATGAAAAGTGCCAGAGTAAAAAATTTGACCCCCCAGAGTAAAAAATTTGGACCCCCCATGTTGAAAAGTGCCAGAGTAAAAAATTTGGACCCCCCCCTTGTGGAAAAGTGGCAGAGTAAAAAATCCGACCCCCCAGAGTAAAAAATTGGACCCCCCATGTAGAATAGTGGCAGAGTAAAAAATCCGACCCCCTAGAGTAAAAAATTTCAACCCCCCATGTTGAAAAGTGCCAGAGTAAAAATTCGACCCCCCACAGTAAAAAATTCCAGCCCCCCATGTGGAGAAGTGCCAGAGTAAACAACTAGGGCCCCCAGAGTAAAAAATTCCAGCCCCCCATGTGGAAAAGTGCCAGAGTAAACAACTAGGGCCCCCAGAGTAAAAAATTCCAGCCCCCCATGTGGAAAAGTGCCAGAGTAAACAACTAGGGCCCCCAGAGTAAAAAATTCCAGCCCCCCATGTGGAAAAGTGCCAGAGTAAACAACTAGGGCCCCCAGAGTAAAAAATTCCAGCCCCCCATGTGGAAAAGTGCCAGAGTAAACAACTAGGGCCCCCCGAGTAAAAAATTCCAGCCTCCCATGTGGAAAAGTGCCAGAGTAAACAACTAGGGCCCCCAGAGTAAAAAATTCCAGCCCCCCATGTGGAAAAGTGCCAGAGTAAACAACTAGGGCCCCCAGAGTAAACAAGGGAAATGTGCAGGAGACCCTGCAGTGAAGCACTCCGACCAGAACGGAAGAAAGCAGACCGCCACTCACTTATCATCATGAGAAATAAGGCCGATTTCCACACAAAGATTCTCCACAAATTTCGCCGGCTCGCGAGTTTCAGAGTACGCATATTCCCTCCACCTACAAGGACCGGCGCGCAGCTGAACTCCACCGAAATCCTGTAGACCAGGCCGAATTGAGCTCAAAATGCGCCATTTCGCTTCGACGACCAGTAGACGGCAGCTAAGATTTGGGGCTGCGCTGCGCCAATCGCAGACTCGCCTTGCCATTTTCGACGGGATAATGGACAATTCATGCGCAATTGCTCACTTTACCACGCCATCTTTTCGCACTGCATCTCCTTCAATTGTGAAGTTTAAATGCGCGCGCAAATTTGAGTTACAACATAGTTTGAGGAGAGTACGGTAAAAGTTGCATTCAAATTTGAATGTCGGCATTAGGAAAGTGGCTGTTTGAAGGCAAAATCGACACAAATTGGAGAAACCAATAGCGAATTCGCGTTCCTCGCTGCGAAATACCCTAGAATCGACACTTCAACCGCACAATTACCACACTTTCAGTTTCGTCAACGTAGGGCTACGGTAGGTCGATTTTCGACAAAAACTCGCCAATCTTGATCCGAAACGCCAAAATAACGCCAGATTCGGCATCAGCGACCTCGAAAGCACCGGGATCGACTCCAACATTGATTTTGACCACCCGGGTGGAAATTCGAATTTTGGACGCGGCCGGGGTACGGTAGCCGAAAGAACATTTTTAAAAATTGATCCTGGATCAGTTTTCAACGGGGAATCGCGTGGTGCAGTCCATTTGGCCATAAATCATCTCAATCGGGCGCTAAAACGGCCGAAAGTCAAAAATTGGAATTTTCGACCCCCGACGGAGACCCGTTGCCACCGCAGATCTCACGATTTCCGCGGCAGATTTCGGCGATTTTGGTCTTAAACGAAAGAGAACATCATAATCTTGCCGATTTGAGATATCTGGCCCGATCCAACAACTCCCTGATTTACTAGGATTTTTTAAAGGCAAATTTTGTCAAAAAACCGCTTTCGGCTACCGTAACCCGAGAACGCATCGGCCGATTGGCTCGGGATTTTTTTCCGCTCTTCGTCTCGTCGAGGGCTATAACATATCCAAAGGGCGTCAAAATCGACCGACTATTCCAGAAATTCCAGCTGGGTGAACACCTCTCCAGTAAGTAAATTTTTGAATTTTCGAATTTTTCTCGAAATTTTCCCACTACGCGAAAAAAACGAAGGCCCGAGCACCCCTAGTATCCCTTGAGAGCTATCGATTAAAAAAACCCCGTCCAAATCGGGTGAACCACGCGCGAGAAATCTTGGGGCAAAAAAGTTAGTCGGTGTCAGCTCCACTATAGCACTCCGCCCCTTTTGGGGTCGGAGTGCTAAAAACATTGCCTGGTACAGTTAAAAAGTTGCTCACTAAAGAATGTGTCACAGTAAACAACATTTCCCACCTTGGTAAAAAACATTTCTCGCCTTGGTAAAAAACATTTCTAGCCTTGGTAAAAAACATTTTCCATTTCAGTAACAAACTTTTCGCGCCTCGGTAAAAAAAATTTCAGGCCAAATCCAACTTTTTAATCAGCGAGGTCAACTCCAGATTGTGGTCAAAATTTTTTACTCTTGCCAGAGTAAAAAAACTTTTTTATAGAGCCAATTTTTTTATGGGAACCTAATGGGCTAAGCATGGCGTCAACGTCTCAGCTGACTTGCAAGCTTAAATTCTTTGGTAGCTAGGTATCGCATCATTCGATCCGTGCACTCGTCACACCAACTCACCCACTGGCCTTGGCGTCGTTCTGGAGTCGATCGAGCAGCTCGCAAACGGCCAACACGATCTCTTTCCCCTTTCGCTGATGACTCTCAAACTTCGTTCGAATCGCCGACTTCGACAGGCACGTCTGAATTCGAGAAGAAAGCGTGTGTCTGCCGTCGGCGACAGCTGGAACGGGAAGCGTCGGCTCACTTCGAACTGCGCCTCGAAACTCGAGAACGCCAGAGATCTGTCCGTCGAGCCGTGGACGATGAAGCTCGCTGAATCAGAACAAGCGCTCGATCAACAGGCATGGAAGGAGGGCGCCAAGGAAGGACGCGCTCACTGGGTGTTTCGACGCCCTTCTCCTTGAGTCGTTGGGCGAGCACCTCTCTGGCGGAGACGAAGAATATCCTGTTGCCCGCTTCCTCCTCCGTGCAGGCGTGCAGCTCGTCCACCATGAAGCGACTGAACTGCGCCATGTGCTGCTTGCGCACCTGAAGAGACGAATTGCATGAGCCAGCTCATGTAACAGTACAGTGTTTACAAAATGTCGCCATCGCTGGTATCAATTGGTCTACAATTACAACACAACAAGAGTTCCACAAGCGCTCACGTCATCCATTCTCTCGGGCTCGGCGGCGCTGGCGTCCCAGCGGTTGTTGAGAATGAAGATGTTGGGCTTCGACAGGCGGCTGTTGACGCGGTAGAAGAAGCTCTTCTCCTGCGAAAAGACGTCTGAGTAGTCTTGTGACGCTATCGAATCGCAACTGGCGTCCACCGACCGCCTGCGTCAGCGTGGCCTCGGCGTTGAGCACCAACACGAAGACGTCGGCGTCCAGGCAGTGCTTGTCGATCCAGGAGTCGAACTCGGGCGAGAGGTCGATGCCGGGACTGTCCACGAGGACGACGTCGTTGCGCAGAAGCGACGAGTCCTCGCTGGGCCAGCGGACGCGTATGAGGGAGTCCTCCCCGAGGGCGGCCCTGTCCTCGCCCGACAAGGCGTGCGCCAGACTGTCCAAGGCCGAGAGGTCGCGCTTCGTCTCGCCGTCCTCCTCCGTCGTTAGATACTTCGCCCCCTGGTCCGAGCCTTCCACCTGCAATAGTAGATGGGGGGATGACGCAGTTACAGTATGCTACAGTAGGTCCGGGGCGCCCACTTGGACGAAGCACTTGGTGGTGTGGCCCATGCCCTGCGGCAGCACCTTGGAGCGCAGCATGGCGTTGATGACCGTACTCTTGCCGTTGCTCGTCCTGCGCAATCAAAGACGGCTCGCCCTAACGAGTGTTTGCCTACTAAGTCAAGACGCACAAGACGAAGACGATTCAAGTCCCTATTCATCCACCCCACCTGCCAAAGAAGACGACCTTCATGTGCTTGCGGGCGAAGATCTCGCCGATCGTCTCCACCGAGGATTTGTAGCCCTCCAGCTGCTCCACATCTTCGTTCGTGACCAAATCGCACTCCCCCGACTCGACGAGGTCTGTCCAGTTGAACCGGTTTACTCATAGAAATAGGATGGTCAACAAACACAAATCCCTCTCCCCAACACAACAAATTTGACACAACGCCACAGACAGTCGGAAGGGCAGAAGAAGTCAAAATCGACGGCAAAAGGTTCTTCTAACCGCCGATACTTGCAGTTCAGCTGTTCAGCATCAAATTTTCCGTTCCGAGCGAACGCAGAGATTCGCAACACAATGAAAACTTGCCCCATTCATTTCTTCTCACCTTTCACCGTTGTCGACACGTCGACAATATTTTTGTCCAGCCGCTCATAGATGGCCGCGATGGAAGCCTTCGCCTCCACGAAGCGCCGCAAAGGCTCCTCCTGACTGCCGGAGGAGTTGCTGCCCTTCTTCGAAACTGCAATTTTTCCTCCCTCCTACCGTCTTCTTGAAGCAAAGAGAGACAATCCATTGCGCGCTCACGTTTCAAACTGCCAAAGTTTCTTTTGGAGCGAGCCAAGTTGTCCCCGGAACCGTCGATCATGGTAGTGGTGGTGGTGGTACTTGCGCCTGGACCGATGCCGATGGTTGCGGACATAACTTCTCAAAGCGGCACTATGGATGGCAACTTCTTGCTTTGTCTTTCTCGCTATCCACGCCCTCCTTCTTTCGCCAGCCGAATTCAGCGGGCTTATTGATTCGCTAAACAAGTCTACTCGCCGTCGAGACCGCCGCTTGACCGTACTGCCTTTTAGCTTTTCGGCGCGAAGATACGCTACTTTGCGCACAGGTTACGATACGCTCTACTGATGCAGTGCGCGAATTCAAGCTGGGCAGTACAGCACCAAGGTGCTGCGTCCATCGGCGTAAGGAAAGGAAAGTAGGACAGCCGACAGGGGCAAAGCCGATTTCAATCTGATCACAAGAAGCAGGTAGAAAAGGATGTCGATGTCGCAGAAGCAGATCGACTCGGCTCTGTCCTCCGTTCGGTCGCTGGCTTCGAGCAAAGGCGGCGTCATCTTCAATGGGATTCTGATTGTCGTCACCGTCAGTGGCGAGCAGGTCGGCAGTTCAACAAAGGCTTACGAATAGGACAACGAAATTAGACCAGTCCTGTATCGCGCGGTGCTGCTTCTTTAGCTATTTCGTCGGCTGAGCTTCCGCTGCCCATGTGCCTATCCGCTGAACGAGTCGCTGGGAAGCGCATTCATCTTCGCGCCCGCGTTGGCTCTCTTCATGATCGGCGTGTTGATCAACGAGACCACCTGGCGAATCGTCCATGGATGCTGGTCAGTGTGCACGACGATTGGAATGCCCTTGCTTCCTTCGTGCGAGTGACCACTGGATTCTGTAGGTATCGTACCAAGCGTACGCGCCACGGTCTCTTCAAGGCGACGGTTTACTGGACGCAGGTGCTCGTCCAGGCCCTGGTAGCGCCCGTCGCTTGGCTCTTCGTCGCGCTGCTGGACGGCGGGTCGGTGGGTATCAGCACAGAACAGAAGACCTTACAGTAGGTATGCATCATGGTTGGCGCGGCAGCGCCAAACCATAATATGTTCCATCTCGGCCGCGCGCACCTTTTCTCATCATCACGATACTTGTCTCTCTGGCTCCGCTGATCGGAACTGGTTGAAATTTGGCACACTAAAGGATTTTACCATAGATAGATTAAATTCCAAATTTGGTGAAAATCGGTTCAGTGTAGCGAAAGCTATAGGCTCAAAAAGGATCGCGTCGTGTTCTTGTCCCAACGGCGGGGGGTGAATTCTTCTCCGTCTTCTTCTTCTTCTCCTTCACGTCACGCTCTAACGGCCAACATGTTCTTCTCCAGCTGCTGTGGTGGCTCGAGCGCGAACGTATACCAAAATAGCACAAATAATTTTCCACCACAACAATACAGAACGAAACGAAAATCGAGCACTGATACGGGCCTCGCCTTATCAGATCCATCAACTATCACATTCTCCAAGATCGTTTCGAGCGCCTTCACAGCCATCTTTGATGGAATACTGAAACGGGTGCGGGTGGTTAGTGTTATTGCGTTAGATTTAGAAGCAAAACAATAGCGCGAAATTGTAAGTGTCGATCACTGCACTCCCTCCCACCATTTGTTGGCGAAATCCCCCCCCCCCCACCAAACCCCACCTTACTCTTTCCATTATACCCTCCTCCATACCTCACCCCTCCCCACCTCACTTCGCTCCGTCCTCCATCCCTCCTTCCTCCCCCCACCTCCCTTCCCCACATCCCTCCCATGCTCTGCCAACCTCCCTCCCTCTCTCCCCTCCCATCATTCCCCAGGCTTGAGCTCACCCGAAAGCTCGTCTTGGAAAGCGGCGGCGGCAACGAATGGTCCCTTGTAGACGCACGCCACTCGCAGTGATTGGTCCTCTAAAAAGTGAGAGAATTAAGCCAACTATTCGTCCGCCAGGCGAAGAGAGGCCAGAGGCGGGGGCGGGGTCAATCTAAGGAAAATATTATAGAGGTGGCAGGGGATCCCAGGCACGGAAACGGATTCTAAAATGGTCAGAAATGTGCTTAAAAATTGATAAAGTAACTTGGTTTTATTTCATAATAACAAGTTTTAAAAATTGCGCCCTACAGTGTCCCAAAGTAAGGTCCGCGAAAAGTCAAAACTTGATATTGATTTTTTTGACCCTCTGGATCCCCAAATCCCGGCTGAACCCCCCCCCCCCCCCCCCCCGACTGACGAGCAATCGCACCTATGCCCCCCTTCCAACCTCCCCTAGCCTCACACCTGTAACGCGCCCCCTCGGGGAGGGAAGGGGGGGGGGGGGGGGGGGTCCGAATTCCGAATTTTAGGTGAGGGGGTTGGGAGGGGGGTGTTCAACTACCTAAGGGGGGGGGGGGGGGGGTCAAATGACCTAAAAATTGTCAAAAAAAGAAAGAACAGTTGGCAAAAAGTAAGGAAATTTGCAAAATAGGGTAAAAAGTGCCAACAATCGCTTAATTGTGATTACAAACAGCCTAAATAATATAGCGTCACAGGCGAAAATGTGGCCATATTTAAGCGCCCCCCAGCCCACCCCCCCCCCCCCCCAGCATAGAGGTGCCGCCCAGATTCAGGCTGGGGGGGGGGGGGGGCAAACCGGGTCCCGGGGGCGGCGGGGGGGGGGGGGGGGAGGGGGGGGTGTAGAGAAAAGCGAATTCGCTTTTCGCTTCCCGAGAAAATGGTAATACACCAAAAAGGCTAAACTTTAGCTCAAAACGCGTTTCAAGCGACTTTTGAGGGCCAATACGCCCATAGGTGCGATTGCTCCCGAGGCTAGGGGGGGGGGGGGGGTTAGACCGAGATTTGGGGGGAGGGGGGTAACAAGAACGAGACTCTTGTTCTTGGAGCTTTCAAAAAAATAGCGCATTTGCCTACAAATTGCCTAAAAACTGCCAAAACGCATATTTTTGTTTCATTTTGAAGCAAATTGTACCAAAATGACTCAAAATTGCTTAGAAATAGCGCCGCAGGCGAAAATTTCTGCTAATTTTAGGTCGTTTTTTGGAAAATTTCCTGAGTTTTAGGGGGGGGGGGGGGGCTGGAATCTCGGTTGGCGGGGGGGGGGGCGGGGGGCGGGGAATTAACAAGAATCTCGTTATTGTTGGCCATCTCCCCCCCCCCCCCCAATCGCACCTATGAATACGCCCAAAATAAGGGTAAATCCTCTCAAAAATAGTACGCAGGTAAAAATGTCAGCTCAAAACTACAATTTTCAGTGAAAATTTCGCGGCCAGGGGGTGGAATTGGCGAAATCGGCCGTTCGCTTCGGCCTTCCCGGGGGGGCGGGGGGTCCCCCCCCCCTGCCCGCTTGGCGTCACATACACAATAGCCCCCTAGCGTCACAGGTATGTCTAGCTTCCTCATCCCCCCCCCCCCCTTTCACCTCTATTCCAGTCTCCGGCCTCCCTCTCTCCTTCCTCGCAAAAAAAGAAAGTTTCCAGAGCCATATGGACGCGGGAAGATCGGCGCTGACAGAACGCCCTTCGTAAACAACCGTCGGTGCGCCAAAAGTAATAGGAAATCATAAATTTCCACTCGGCACTACAAATGCACCGTCAATAGACGTCCAAATGGAGCCAACCTCAAAATCCCACTTGGCTAAGGCCATGGGGCGACAACAGCAGATTCTTCTTAGAAGTGGCCGAAACCGTCGGCGCGCTAAAAGTGAGAAAATGCAAGTCAATAAGCGTCCAAGTTCATAGGTGCAGGCCACCCGGAGGCCAGAGGGGGGGGGGGGGGGGGGTTTCTAGTTAAGGAAAATTTTCGCGAGGGGGGGGGGGAGGTCCTGGCACCCACAAAAGTCAATTTAGAATGGTCAAAAATGTGCCTAAAAACGCCGTATTTTGGGCAAAAGCCAAAAACACGCCAATTTGTGCATAAATAAACAAAATATAGCGCCGCAGGCGAAAATTTGGACAGAATAAGACCAAAAACTACGAAAAATACAAGAAAATGTCTGAAATTTCCGGATTTTGTTCGATTTTCAGATGCCAAAGGGGGGGGGGGGGTACCAGTGAAACGTGCACTGGTGGTCCAGAGCCAGGAGGGGGGGGGGGGGGGGGGTTCCCTCCCCCGCCCCCCCCCCCTCCCCGCCTGCACCTATGACCAAGTTGCACGCTTGCACCAACCTCATAATCCCACCTGGATCAGGATGAGGTCATGGCACGGTGAAGACAACGGCAGCAGCACTGGACCATTCGTTGCCATCGTTGGTTGAAAAATACCAATAGGAACTCTGAAATACGATGACCGAGGTCGACCGAAAGTAAAACGCCATCATCAGCCAGCGTTCGACCTTGTTATTCTTGAGTTTATTTCTCAAGCTAGCAAGGTTGACAGCTAAAACAAATGTAGACGATCAATCGCAAATAGTACCCATACTAGTGCCTTTAGCCCATAGGTGATACTGTATAGCTATAGCTGAACACCTATGGAAACAGAGCCATTTGTATCGACCCATGGAAATCAGCCGCTGCTCACAACATGTATTGGCCTATGGTTCACAGCCAATGCTCACAACAGCCCATTGGAGATTCTGATAGATCCAAAGTCATTTGACAGTGTGCCTCTGCCAGTGCCTGCTTTTAGGGTTGCACCAGCTCCCATGCCTCAGAATGCACTGAAGCTAACACATGGATGCTTGCTTGCATTTAGCCCATAGGAGATTTCAGATAGATCTAATGTCTTTAGGTGATACTGTATATCTATAGCTGAGCACTTATGGAAACAGAGCCATTTGTATTGACCCATGGAAATCAGCCACTGCTCACAACATGTATTGGCCTATTGTTCACAGCCAATGCTCACAACAGCCCATAGGAGATTCTGATAGATCAAAAGTCATTTGACACTGTGCCTCTGTCAGTGCCTGCATTTACCATTGCGCCCACTCCTGTGCCTTTGATTACACTGAACTTTGCATATAGGTGTTTGTGTGTAGCCCATAAGAGGTTTCAGATAGATTAAAGGTCTCTTGACGCTGCGCCCTCGCCAGTGCCTGAATTTATCATCGAACCTGTTCCTGTGCCTCTTAATACATGTCGGAGTCTCACAGAGACAACTTTGTAGTGATTGGTGACACGACAGTGCGAAATTTCCACGAAAATGACCAGTAGGCACTCTTTAGTGCTCAGAATACACTGTGCAGTCGATATTTTCGTGAATTTTGTGGAATTTAGTAATTTGCAAAAGTTTTAAAATAGGAGGGGACAAATCGCAGTTAACGACGGTTCTTTTGATGTATAGATCTCCAGGATCCGTCAACTGTGTCAAGAGAAAATGGCCGGACAGACAAACAAACAAACAAACAAACAAACAAACAGACAGACTCTATGCCGCTTAGTATATAGGACTAGAGCCTTTAGCCCGTAGGAGAATCTCTATGGTCAATAGCATGTGGGTAATTTGCAGAGCATGAAGGAGATAATGCAATCATCGAATTCAGTGCACTGCAGAACAGTACAGTTAGACCTCAAGTCATTAGACCCTGTGCCATTGTCAGTGCCTATGTTTAGGATCTTGCCAGCTCCTGCCTATAAATACACAATAGATGCTTGGGTTTAGCCCGTGGATAATTGGCTTTAGACCATAGGACATTTCAGATAGATCTCAAGCCATTCGACCCTGTGCCCTTGCCAGTGCCTATGTTTAGGATCGTGCCAGCTCATGTGCATGTAGATACACAGTAGACTTTTGTGCATAGCCCGTAGACATTTGTGTTTAGCCAATAGGGCATTTCAGACAGATCTCAAGAGATTTGACACTGTGCCCCTGCCAGTGCCTACATTTACACTCGCACCAGCTCTCGTGCCTGTAAACACATGATAGATACTTGGGTTTAGCCCATAGACATTTGGGTTTAGCCCGTGGGAGATTTCAGATGGATCTAAAGACATTTGACATAGATCCAAAGCAGTTTGATGCTGTGCTCCTGCCAGTGCATGCAGTGCCTGCGAATACACTTTGGAGTCTCACAACGACAACTCTTTAGTGACTGGTTACACTGTAGAGCGCTTTTGGTGCAAAATCAAACGTCAGTCGCAGTGTGTCGTGCTTTCTGTGCTCAGAATGTACTGGCGCAGTCGATATTTTCGAAATATTTTGGAATTTAGACAGCGACCAAAGTCCACAAACCTTCATGCAAAACTACATGTCATGACGGTCAGTTTAAGCCATAGATCATCGCGATCCGTCAACTGTGGCTAGAGTTATGGCGCTCACAGATCCACAAACAGATGGACAGACTCTTGCCGCTTAGTATAAAGGACTAGAGCCTTTAGCCCGTAGGAGAATCTCTATGTTCAATAGCCCATGGGTAATCTGCAGAGCATGAAGGAGATGACGCAATAATCAAATTCAGCACACCGCAGGGTTCACCAGCTCTCGTGCCTGTAAATACACAATAGGCCTCGGGTTTAGCCTTTAGACATTTGGTTTTATCCTGTAGGATAATTCAGATAGATCTCAATTCATTCAACTCTGTGCTCCTGCCAGTGCCTACATTTAAGATCGCACCAGCTCCCGCGCCTGTAAATACACAATAGACACTTGAATTTAGTCCATAGAACATTTCAGATAGATCTCAAGTCATTCGACCCTGAGCCCTTACCATTGCCTACGTTTA
>JASAMZ010014239.1:0-27011 GCA_030248115.1 Linhomoeus sp. GSCO2_2 | reverse complement strand
CCCCTCAGATAGGAGTTTGAAAATAATTGATCGCGCCCGCCCACCGTCTAAGATCTGATCTCAGTTGCTCATATTCAGTGCAGCATCCAGTTTTCAACTCTGTATCCAGTGCAATTTCATTTCTGCCTGACTGCGTTAGGTCTCTTCACCATTGATCATGCCTACACTGTCTATTTTTCAAAGTTGCAAGCTGAAGCTGCAATCAAGACTTCAATTGATCGCTGAGCCGCCCCCCCCCCCCCCCCCCTCGTCTCCAATAATAATATCCGTGCTTAGGTGGCGACGTCCGTTGCCGCCCGTGGCCTGGACGTGAAGAAGCTGATCCTGGTGGTCAACTACGACTGTCCCAACCACTACGAGGACTACGTCCACCGCGTGGGGTACGGTAACTTCAAACCCCACACTCATTTCGACTCAAAATACCCAAACAATTGCAGTCGAACCGGTCGGGCGGGCAACAAGGGCTACGCGTACACCTTCATTCTGCCTGAGGGACAGGAAAAGTACGCCGGGGAGGTGTGTCGCGCCTTTGAGCTCTCGGGTGTGGCCGTCCCTGAAGAGCTCAAACACATCTGGGAAGACTACAAGAAGAAGATGGAGGAGGTTCGATTATGGTTTGGAAGGATTGAGCGGGCGATTGGTTTGTTTGCGTTTGGGAATGGTGCGCGAACAAGACACCGCCGCCTTCCAAGCGTTGTAGCAAATGCCGTGCGGGCGAGTGCCAGCTGTAGATCGCCGACAGTTCGTTGTGCAGCCGATGCTAGTGGCGCGCGTTGTGCGCAATTATTGACAAATTTGCACACCACTGCAGGAGGGCCAAGAGGTGAAGTTGGGCGGCGGCGCGGGCTTCCGGGGGACGCACGGCTTCAAGTTCGACGCCAGCGAGGCCGAATCGGAAGCGACCCGAAAGAGCCTCCACCAGCTAACCCACGACACCGGTGACGACGACGACGAGATCGAGAGCACCATACTCAAGGTAGTAGAAATGAGATGTGTGGAAGAGCACAAATGGATTCAGTACCTAAAATGCGCCAAATGACGCAAAACATACACAGATAGCCCTAAAGGTGAAAAATGTGACAGTTGTAGATTGACTTTCTGAAAATTTTGCATTGTCCTTCACTTTGTTTTTCTAGGGGGGTGGGGAATTGGGTAGGCCCACCCCCCCCCCCCCCCCCCCCACATCGCATTTATCTACTTAGCCGCATACTGTATTCATTCGTACTCACAACTCGCCGTCTTCTCCCCTTCATTCAGGTCCTCAAGAGCAAGAAGCGCCAGCGGAAGCTGGTGGGGGGCACCAAGCCCTCTGACAAGCCCAATGAAGCGGCTCTGGAAAAAGCGCGCGAAGCCGCTAGGCAAATCCACCTGGGGAAGGGCATCGGGGTGGGCGCCGTCGACGCCACGCAGAAGACCGCTGAAGCCATATTGAAAGGGGGCGCAGCGGCGCCCATTAGCTTCTCGGTGGGTCACGGCCACCCACGGGTTACGGTAGTTGGAGAGGGGCATGGGTTCGCTGGAAGTCTGTAGAATTTCTTCCTTTTGAAAGCCAGCATCTGACATGGACGAATCAAGGTGTTCATTGGACAGATGGCAAGTGTGATCTTCAGTACGCCCTGATGATAGATGCTTTTGAACGTTGGGCATGGTAGAGACCATATCTCCAATGAACTACAACGTTCGATTTAAACTGTCCAGTCCACTGGACAGATCACGACCAAGTGGCCTAATAATCCCGTGGCAATGTCTCAGTGTGACTTCCCATTCCATTCCACTTTCTCACCCTGTCTCACTTCCCAGGCGAAGTCAGTGGCGCACGAGTTGGCGGGTGAGTTGAACGAGCGTCTCAACTACGTCCCGCAAGAGGCGTCCTCCGCTCTCGTGGGTGACGAGGAGTCGAATCAGCTCTATGAGGAGGAGCTGGACATCAACGACTTCCCCCAGCAAGTGCGCTTCCGCGTCTGCTCCAGGGTGGGTTCTGCGCCGTCTGTGTGTGGATTGCTGTCGATTGATTGACTGATTGGGAAAGCGCCGTCTTGAGTGGGAACTGTTACTGTCATTATTGTCGCCAGCCCAGCTGCTCACCCGCACACCAATCCCTGCCGTGTGCCGCTGGTGCCGTACCCCTTTGTCTTACCGTAACCTACCACTGTCATGTAACAGTATTACTGCTACGTTACCCTTCCATTCTCCTGGCGTACTCCAGACTCATCGCTACCGTAACCTCCTAATTCAGGAGGTGATCGGCATGGTGGTGGAGTTCACTGGGGGCGAGGTGGGGGTCCAATCGAAAGGCACCCACTACCCGCCAGGCAAAGAACCGAAGGAGGGTCAGGACCGGAAGTTGCACCTGCATCTGGAATCGCGCAGCGAAGTGGCGCTGTCAAAAGCGAAGGCCGAGATCGTCAGAGTGCTGCGCGAGACCTTCCAGAGCATGGTGGGAGGATTTTTTTATGTTTTTTTTGGAAAAATAATGAAAATTATACGCATTTTAGAAGCAGTCGGCCGCCGGCCGCCCCACCGGCCGCTATAAGGTGTTCTGATTCTTCTACGGCGGCAATTCGTTGTCTTTTGTGATACTCTCGTACAATGTAATCGTCGTCGGTTTTCGCGCCTTCTATTACGAAGCCAGCTTTGTGCGCAGAAGTAAACCGCTGTGAAGTTGTATTGCCGTCTTCGGCTTCTATGGAAGCGAAGCTGCGCTGCGGTGTAAGCCGGCACTTTTACTTGCCTGCCTTCCGTGAATAGCGATGTGCAGAGAGAAGCCAGTGGAGCGCAGCTGTTGCTTCCTTTCCAACTAAGAAGGAAGACGAGAGCGGGCACCACTACTGCGTCGCAGATAGCCTTCTTGGCAAGCGAAAGCCAGTCTACACTCCTCCCTGCCTTCTACACCCACACAGTTGGTTGATATCTCACCACGTCACAATCTCACACACCCAAATAACAAAGCCAAAGATGTCCATGCAAGCAGGCCAACCAAGAGCGAGCAGTCAGACGCCCAGTCTGCAGCGTCAGTCCTCCCTAACGAAGAAGGAGAAGAGGGAGGGAGTCATGGAGAAGATTAGCACTCTGGGAAGAGGGAAGAAGAAGCAGAAGGAGGAGGAGGAGGCCACCACGGTGGAACTGGAGGGAAGGGACGCCATTGACACGCCTGGTAAGGAGGTGACAGGGGTCTGAATGATTGGATGACGTTGACACGTCGGCACAGTGTTTGCATGTCCAACACTGGTTGGTAAAGGAATATCGAATACTCCTAGCACCGAGTTAGCTGGTGTAGTGTAATTGTGTGACTGAAAGCTTGCAAGTGTAAAGCTGCTTAGCGTGGTGCTTTTCCCGCCGCCACAAATTGCGGGCAAAGATAGCTTATGGCTGCTATCTTGACTAG
Organism: Linhomoeus sp. GSCO2_2; assembly: GCA_030248115.1. NCBI lineage: Eukaryota > Metazoa > Nematoda > Chromadorea > Monhysterida > Linhomoeidae > Linhomoeus > Linhomoeus sp. GSCO2_2. Next base: position 23,626 of record JASAMZ010014239.1, on the reverse strand, counting down.
ATGTACTCGTTTCTCCTAATCCCGCTCACCCTGTACACATCTGCTCTCTCCAGGCATGGCCCTTCCCACCGAACTTCTACCAGAGCAATTGGTGCTGGAGGAGGGGGAGGAGCGTCGTCTGCTCTCAGGGGAGTCCAGAGAGGACCCCAAGGTGCTAGAAGTGGTGCAGAAGCTGGTGGATTGGATCAACGACGAGTTGGCGGATCAGAGGATCATTGTGAAGGATATTGTGGAGGACATCTACGATGGACAAATCGTCCAGAAGCTGCTGGAGAAGCTCAGCGGCATCAGGGTGAGTGGAAGTGAGAGCATAGCAGGGAAACTCTACTCCAAGCTACATTTGCCTTCTAGTGTGTGTGCTATGCAGGCAGTAAGGGAGCATCTTTGTATTCTAGCTAGACCATATTGCATTGCAATTCGGCGTTGGATTACGGTCTCAATCAACGTGAAAGTGTTCCACGTTCAGATCGAGGTCCCAGAGGTGTCCCAGAGCGAGCAGGGTCAGCGCGAGAAGCTGCGCGTGGTCCTGAACGTGGCCAATCAGATCCTGGGCCAGCCGAGGTGCTGCACTTCTCTTTCATCTTCAGCTACAGTAATCTGAACTGTACAATTCCCACACAGATACGAGGTGCTGCCCTGGTCCCCGGAGCTGATTCACGGCAAGGACTTCGCGGCCATTCTCCACCTGTTGGTGGCCATCGCCCTGCACTTCCGAGCGCCCATTCGCTTCCCTGACTTCTGCCGAGTACAACTAGTCGTCGTCCAGAGAAAGGACGGCCAGAATAGGACGCGGTACGAGCTGCTGCACTTCGTTCAGTGAAGTATTTAGCGTCAATTGAAATACCGTATTTTCCTTCAATGACATCCCCCTCTCCAATAAGCGCCCCTCCTAGAGGTAGGTTGATGGAAATGTGCGCCCAGGGCATTTATTGGCGGATCTACAGTAGTGTGTGCGCTAATCGGCGCCTGTGCCGACGCGCGTCAATAACGTCGCTTTCTGAATGGGGGCCTATCGCTTCCATACCCCCCATTCTCTTCCCATTGCAGCTACGTGATGGAGGAGGTGACGGGGGAGCAGAGGGAGTTGGGTCAGAGGGGGGAGAGGGACGCCTTCGACACCCTCTACGACTATGGGCCCGGGAAGCTGGAGAGCGTCAAGAGCGCCCTTGTCACCTTCGCCAACAAGCACCTCAACAAGATCAATCTGGAGGTGGGAGGGATAAAATTAATGAAGTACCGTAAGAACTCTAACAAGCCCCCACCCCCTCCCAGTGGGAGGTTCAAACAATAAACCCTTTGTGTGCTTTAGACAATTTACATAGTAAGGTGTACGTTTGGAGAAGTTAGTCGCGCGTCCGCGCAAATATCGACTGGACTCAAAGCAACAGTAGTAGTATGTGTCTCAGGTGACGGATCTGGAGACGCAGTTCCAAGACGGCGTCTTTCTGGTGCTGCTGATGGGTCTGCTGGAGGGCTACTTCGTCTCACTCTACAGCTTCCACCTGCAGGTCAACTCCTTCCAGCAGAAGGTGGGTGGGTGCGGTCTGATGAATTCTGCTTTCTGACAAGTGGTTTTCGTCACAACTTGTGTCAGTGAGTGCGTGTTTCAGGTGCAGAACGTCAGCTTCGCCTTTGAGCTAATGCAGGACGCAGGCATGAGCAAGCCGCGTGCTAGGCCAGAGGGTGTGTCTGTGCGCGTGGGTGCGGCACCTTTAGAAAATTGGATTTCTACATCCATTTCCATCTTTAGACATCGTCAACGGCGACCTCAAGTGCACACTGCGAGTGCTGCACGGCCTGTTCACGAAGTACAAGTTCGTGAACTGAAGGAAATTGGACGACTCTGACACTTTGTAGTCACGTTGCTTATGCCTTGTCTCGTGCGGATCTGCTTGCTTGGCTACTGGCGCTCCCGGATTCTGTTGTTTGTCCAACTAATTTATTGGAATTTCTATGTCTACTGCTGCGTTCTACGTATGAATTGCCAAAGATAAACACTGCCTGCGACCAGTTCCACTAAACTGTTGCTATGCTTAGTCACGCCGTTGCCCCTAGTGACTACGTAGTTAACGTTTTGTTTCTCTCCGTCTCATGCTCGCGTAGACGCAAGTCTAGTATGAATCACTTTTCTGTGTAATAAACGCCTATCGTGCGTGCGACCCGTCTGTCATCGGCCCTACTTGGTCTCCCACTGCAAATTCTGTTTTGAATCGGCTATGAAACTTGACTACATCAATATTACAATCACAAATGGCAGAAGCCAAAACCGCCGGTGCAATGTACGGGTCGACGGAGCGTCTGGAGGACGCAGAAGGGGAGAGGGCTCGATCTTCTGACGTGAACGACGGCACTGCCACCGGCAGTGGTGGTGGGGATGGAGGGATGAGTGAGTGGCAGCCCGAGCCCGTGGGTGTGCCCGTGTTTGCCGGCGACTCTGGGCACAGCATGGTGGTGACCGATCTCTTGGGACACAACAGGTTGGAAGATGCCGATATCGTTGTGAACGATTTGTGTGGCATGGCTGACTGAGAATAGGAAGTTGTTGCTATTGAGAGCAGTGCTGTATTAGTGTGGTCACTGTTTGCAGTGCGTTTTGTGACAGCTCTTCCCACTGCGGAGAAATCTCCGACTACTACTACTATACTAGCTACCGTAGTCTCTGGAATATGCAGTGTGTCCCCCAATGTTTACCGCATCCCGCTGCTTCAGATGGGCCTTCTCCTCCCTCCGAAAGCGCGAGTGGCTATTCCTTGTCACCTCCTTTGTCAGTCTTCTGGCAGTGGGCGGACTGACAGCTGAACGCTTGGTTCGCTTCGCCCCGCAGTGGAACGCGACCGCGGCCGCGTTCGAGCCCAGCGAGCACACTGTCGACTTCGCCTTCGCCGCTCTGCTGCTCGTCAACTGCGGTTGGTTCACATGTGACACGTCTGCGTCTATTACAGTTCGTAAGACGCCATTACTGCAGTGTTCTGCTTCTTCTACACTCTGTCGGGACTGCTGCGCGAGCGCCTCTACGAGGTCTACATGTACGCGGCCAGCGTCCTGGTGGTGCTGCTCTACTGCGCCGTGGAGTACGCCGTGCGCCCAGAGAATCGCTCCACTCTGAAACTGGTGCGCTGGACGCGCGACGGTGAAGGAAGCCGATTTCGACGCCCACGCAGTCACCACGCGTTGCGTGGTCACTGCGTGGTACCGTCGGAACTTTTCGCTGGTCTTTGACTGACGCTTTAGGAGTTTGCTCGAAGTTAGATCAGTTTGCACTCATTCACGTATACAAATCCGCTCAGGTGCGTCTCATTGTGGCCGCGGTGCTGGCGCCTCTGAATTGGGTGCTGGCGTGGCGGGTCATTCGCTCCTTTGGATGGCTGGAGTTTAGAGTGGTGGGCGCGTCGGCTACTCTACAAGGTGGTTAATGGTTGGATTGGGTAAATCATTGTTGCGAAGTCTTGAAACTTTCTGAACACTTCAGGCATGTACCGTCAGCGGAGTCTGTTCTACAGCTTTCTCTCTTTTGACGTTCAGGCGGCGGTTCGGTTCCCATTCCCTACCCTTTTGTAACGCCAACGTGTCACGTATGTGTTTTGTGCCCATGCCCTCAGGCGAGTTTCCTGGCGCTGTCCCTGACGGACGGCTCGATGGAGATCAGCGTCAGGGACATCCTTGAAGCGTTGGGGATTCTAGTTCTGACCATGGTCTGGTCAACGGTGGGCGGGTTGGCAGTCAAACGAGAACTGGTTTGGCTCTGCTGGCTGTTCGCCCTCTCTGGAGTGCTACTGCCAGCCTACGCCGTCTACCACTCGACTACGGTAGTTCTTAGACCGTCGTGTGGATTGTTTAGCTTGCACTGAAGCGTTTACCGTATTCTCACTTATGTTCAGCTGCCTATACCGCAGAGTGCATGGGACGCAGCGCAGAAACCGGTGTCCTTTGCGGTCTTAGCCACCTACTTTGCGGGTATGGTTGAGACTTGAGTAGGTAGGTACCTACTTTCGTTGAGTCGCGCAGTTGCAGAAGAGTTTGATTGCAGGTTTTCTGATGGCAATCTTTCGCGGGGTACTGCTGCTCGAGTTGTGGCTGACCGCTCGCTGTTTCGGTCACGGATTGAGAGAGCACGGTATGGCACTAGTTTATTCCTTTGGTGCTTTACTGGGAAGGGAAGTATCGTGCGTTAAGTGCTGCATACTGTTCAGCATTCAACATGCGCGCCTTCGGGTATACACTGCACGAGTTGAAGGACCTCTGCAACTGTTTCTGCGCCGACAGAAGCGGCGGCGGCTACGGTGACATTTGAGCTGGTAGTCTTGGTACTTGCGACAGTGTTGTGTTTTTGGACTATTTTTTGGTCCTGTACGCATTTGTTGCTTATACCTGATGGTATCTTGAAAGTTCTATTCGTTGGCCCACGTGATGTTGCGTCGTTTTGGTAGCAATCTAGTGATCTGAATGGTTAGAACTTGTGTTAATGGAGTACGGTGCAGTTCAAGTGACATTCCTACTGTGTGTAGGTATTGAAAGTCTTACCCCAGAGTTGGCCTTGAACTGGCCGTACGTACCTCTGTCACTGGTTTCCATGCAGCATACCGTCGCAGTTACGGTTTGAAGTACATATAATGCCAACAAGGCAAGGGTGAACAATTTACTATGTAGGCATTCGTTGCCTCCTCACGCCAGGAGGCGGAAGGCGGCGCCGGCTACCGTAACCCCCTCACTGCCACCGAATCTAAAAGTCGCCTTGGCCGGCAGTTCTTCCTCAAACTTCCATTCCTTTTCGTTCTCGAAGTGTTCCCGTAGCTCCCCAATTGTGAAGTTGCAGGACAGCAGTACCAACAGTCTGTGGGCGGAGTTCGACTTCAGAAATCGGCGCGCGTTCCTTCGGTAGATCGCCAAATTGGAAGGGCCATTTTCGGATAGTGAGACTGCGTCGTAAGTGCCCTTGTCGATAAGAATGTCGAACTTTCCGGTCCAATTGCTAGAAGTATCCTCGAGAATGTCGCAAGCGGCGAATTCGGCACAGTCGGCGTCGATTCGTCGACAGAGATCGATGGCCGATTGCGAGTAGTCGACGCCGGCCAGATTGGCGAAGCCCTTGCTAGCCTGAGAGTACGGTAACGAAGCGAACGCTCAGAATCAAGTGTCTACCACACTACCACACATTGCAAGAGAGATGTACGGTACCAAAAGGCGCAAGAGCGCTCCGTTGCCACAGCCCAGATCAAGAATGCGCGCTTCTTGGGCCGAAGCGCTTTGTAAGAACTTCAGACATCGTTGCATCGACGCTTGGCCGAACCTGAATAATCGCAGATTCCACAACAGATCTGCCAGAGATTCAAAGCCAATTCTCTTCCAACCAGATCTCCCCTTCGTCTCCGAATTGTTCCAGCGCCCCAATTTCCTCCTCATATCGTTTATCCCAACTGCAACACAATTGCATCTCTCAATCACTATATTGCTATAGCATAATACTCGCCAAACTGTCACGCTCACAAGTCTTTGGTGCCCAGTTCAGAGGTGCGCCACTCACTCGTGGAAGGATCGTCGTCTTTGGAGGACATTGCGATCGTTTACAAGTGAGCAGAGAGAGGGTACTGTAGCTCTTTGACCTACGGTACTTTAGATAGCTTGTGGTCTCGCCAAACAATCATGTCAGGTTACACAACACGCTTGAGATTGTAAGACTTGCGTTCGTCTGATGGTGGCAACGAGAGACAAAGCGAACGGATACTAGACGCAACGAGCATACAAACCAGATATCAGTACTACAAGAAATAACCTATATATACGCAGCGCTGTCACTGGCGAGCCTACAAAAGACAACCACTGTCATAGATACTGTGGCGCCTGTTGGGCCTGGGTACCTACAGTACCCTAAAAGTGCGTCTGTCTGCCTGCACGTGAGGTATTATCACTGAACGTTCCCTGGAATTCACACAATACACAATCAGTTCATCCTTCTGACGATGCCCTTCATTTTCAACTTGCTCGCCAGTCGCTGTTTCACAGTGGCAGCGCCCTTGCGCCCCTTTGCAACGGCTACTGAACAAACGCTGGTTTCTTGCACTGAATCTGTCACCGATTACTGTACCAATCGCCGCCTTAGTAGTAGTAGCGAAACTGATCCATACTTACAAATCACCAATCCTACCATACTTACATACGCCTATCCTGACTACGTTAGTACGGTGCCAAGCGTCACAACGTATGTAGCAATCATTTGCGTCACCGACTCAAAGACCCACCCTCCTTCTTGCCCTCAGCGGTTGCAGCAGTGGCGTTTTTGACAGGCTTGTCCATTTCAATCTTGTGTTCCGCTTCCTCCTCTTTCCTCTCATCCGGAGGCTTGGGCATCTTTTTCAAGGGCCTCTTGACCACCAAGAGAGGCTCCAGACGCTTCTCTTTGCTCTTCTTGCCTAATTAAACATTTTGTGCTTCCGAGAAATTCAACCATAAAAGGCTCTGAAACAGCCCAAACTTGCAAATACCCCCAGGCGAAGTCAGAGCCGCAGTCGCCGCCGACTTCTTGCGCTTGCCGCCGGGCACGGGCTGGACTTCCGTTTCCACCACAGAGGGGTAGACTGGAAGGGAGTAGAACGATGCACGTCCTACTAACCATCCAATTTCAGCTATGCTATCGCGAACCAAAGTCTCCCCTCCGTCTGCTGCGCTCGCCCAGCTCGTCCACGAACTCTTCCAATGGAGCATTACTGGCGTTCTTCGAGTCCTCCGAGTTGTGCGCGGTAGAAACCGGCGCCGAATCGTCGTCGCCGTCGGTAGACAGAGTGGAAGAGGGCGTCTTGGGCAGGGGAGAGAAGAGGGGTCGCGACAGGTCGCCAGTGGGTGACCCCAGAGAGTCCTGAGATTGTCTGGGTGGGGGAGGGGAGCTGCCGGGTCCGAATGCCAGGACCCAGGCGTTGGGCTTCTGGACCCGACCTCTGGAGGAGACCCCCTCCGAGAACATGCCGGCCACGTCCACGGTCGCTGAGACAAAAGTGGAGAAATCAATGGCTGATCAGTGATTCAGAAATATGCCCCTCCCCCCGCTACTACAATTAGCTCGAAGGGCGGCAGCCGAGTACTGCAAATGGACAAAGATCGGACAATACCCCTCTGTCAAGATTTCTTGTCATGTCCGAGGGGTTTTCAGGCATTGCCTGACATTTTCTACAAGGAAGACACCCTTCATTTCAAACTCAAAGTATACCCCTAATCCAAACTTTCATGGCCAAAGTATCCGCCCACCTGTGACAGGGGCCGGCGTAGGCGCATCAGAGGTCGCAGCGGCGGCGCCGACGCCACCCTTCGCAATGGTGAGCGCCAGTCGACTGGAGACCGAAGCGGCGTTGTAGAAGCCGCTGCCGCCCTCCTCCTTCTTCAGACGGAGAATGGAGAATGAAGAGGAGGAAGAGTGCGCCGATTCGGACGCCGGCGGCGACCGTGGCACTGACGACTCCGACTCGGGGCTGGAACACTGGCTAAAAATCAAAATTTTTTAAGAAAATCGCCACACGATGCAGTAACCCACATGTCAGGGACGTTGAGTATCTGCTCGATGCCAAAGGAGAGCCGTCTAGGGGACCGGGGCGTCACCGGCAGAGGCGACACCAGCGACATCTTGCCGTCGCCGCCCACTGAACGAAACTTGAATGACTGAAAGCGCCAAAGTTACAAACACAGCAACGATTACGCTTTCTCACTCTGGAGTCAAACGCCCTACCGTAGCCCCACCACAACACAATGCAACTACCGTAACTCACCAGAGAGCTTTATCTTGAGCGGCTCCAAGACTGGTGTGTCAGCAGTCGACGGCGGTGGAGGGCTGCCAGTTTTCACCTCTGCAGCCACATCTGAAGTCTCAGCGGGCTCATTCTCTGCCTCCTTCTTCTTCAGAGGCAACTTGAGCTTGATTTTGGGCCCTTTGGCCTTGCCACTGGCTCTCGTAGTTGGTTTGGTGATCTTTGGTAATACGGGTTTCTGTGGCTCCGCCAAGACTTTGTCAGGGGAATCGCCCGAGGCGATTTTGCGCTTCACGGCGCTCGAACGGCGCTTGGACTTCGTTTCGCGTGCTGCCAACTTCTGAACAAGCTCCGGTATTAAAAAGTTGAGTTTGTATTCTGACTGACATTGCATAGAGTTTCGTTCTTTCTGCAGAGAGTGCGAGAGCTCATCGCCCGTATTGCTCCGCTTCACGAGCTCCCCCTTCGCAAGAGGGTATTGCTTAGCAATATTGATATCGCCCGGGATTTGGTTTTTAGAGCAAGAAAATCCCTCTTTTGAGCAACGCTTTTAAAAAAGTGACAAAAACTTGTCAAAGTTTTGCCAAACATATGACAGAGCAAGTTTTGCAAATAATCCGTGAGTCGTGAGCTATCCACTGAGCTCGAGATCGTCTCTCAACGACGCAAATCAAGCGAGTTAGAGCGATTTTAGTGTTCGAATCTCGAGAATGGCGTTTCCCGTGGTGCGTGTTTGCGCAATGTTAAAATTGTTGCTGCCGCATGAAAGAACACGCCGAGAGCTTCACCTGACGTGTCGATCGCCGCTCTCGACGTAAGACGAGCGAGTTAGAGCCGTTTTGCGTTTTCGGACCTTTGGGTTACTGTAACTCGCGAAATTCAAACTTTGAGTTTTGACCAACGGGAGAACAAATGATCAATGAGTCCAGAGCTATCCAAGGTGCTCAAGATCACCTCTCTACGACGCAAGACAGACGAGTTAGAGCCGTTTTGCGTTTTAAACCTTCGGGTTACTGTAACTCGCGAAATTCAAATTTTTGAGTTTCGACCAATGGGAGAACAAATGATCAGCGAGTCGAGAGCTATCCACTGACCTTGAGATTGTCTCTCTACGACGCAAGTTGAGCGAGTTAGAACGATTTTAGCGAAAAAATGTCGAGAATGGCGTTTTCGGCGGTGCGTGTTTGCGTAATTCACAAAACTTTTGCAGCCGCATGAAAGAGCGCGTCGAGAGCTTTCACCTGACGTGTCGATCGCCGCTCTACGACGTAAGACGAGCGAGTTAGAGCCGTTTTGCATTTTGACTTTCGGGGTACTGTAGCGCGCGCAATTCAAACTTTTGAATTTCGAAACCTCTTAGCTGAATGATCAGTGAGTCGAGACCTATCCGTAGAGCCCAAGATCTCCGCTCTGCGACTTTCCAACGCCGAGATCTGGGAGCGTTACGGACGTACGCACGTACGCACGTACGCACGCACGCACGCACGCCGAGCTCTCGTAGGGTGTCGCCCGGCTGAGGCCGGGCGAAAAAATGCAAAATTCGGTGAGAACACGCTTATTTTGAAATCTTTCGCGGAATTCGCACCTTCTGAGCTGAGATTTCCTTCTGGAGCTGAGCTGGCAGTCTGTTGAACAACGAAGAGAGGGATTTGGGCCTCTTCTCCGCCTGAAATATCCCAGGTGTTCAACGGTTAAACAGTCTCGGAAAAATATATTTTGTTTAACAACTTGCCACCTTGTCCCTGGCAGCCCACTTCTTCAAAGCGCCAAGCAAGCACTCCGCGCCTTTTATGAGGCACTTCGGGACCGGCTTGCCTTCCTCGTAGTGGTCTGTAGAAGGAGGGTTACTGTAGGTCGCGTGACGGTACAGCGATAGGAAGTTACGCCGCAATTGTGACGGACAGAGATACTGTAGGTTACACAGCGTCCCTGTCGTTTGCTGGTGTACTCCATTCGCTCTGCGAATGAATTACAGTACTTCATGCAGTGTCGGCGAGGTAGTCCAGACGAAAGCTTTTACTGTCACTAATCCATTCTCTTCACTCACCCCTGAACTGCTCGACGATGTACTTGGCCGCGTACCAATTGGTCAGCTCGAAGTGGGGGAAGACGTAGCGATCCGGCAGCAGAAGACGCGTCTCCATCTCGTAGACACTGCAAAGGGGGACTACGGTAGTCTCTGAGTAACAATCCCCGTCATTCAGGCACCACTGTAATAGCTACAGAAGTTAATATAACACTAGTGTATCACTGACGCTATCTGGAGTGGGCAGTGGAGTGTCAAGAGGATATTGCCTCCAAAGACGATGGAATCAACAGGGGTGTAGACGGCGTGGATCCAGCCAGAGGGTATGAAGACCGTCTGGCCCTCCTTGATGCGAAGACTGAACAGAAGAATTATAACAGCTTTCTTGTTTTAATAGCGTCAATTAATTGCTTTGCCGCATTAATTAACCAAGAAACTTAATATTTCTTTTTGAAATTATAGACTAACCTGTATATATTATTGAAAATCAAACAATTTCAATCTTTAAAATTCAATTTATCACTTGATGTTATTACTCCAAACGTCAAACAATTCATTCCATTGAAACCGACTTCCATACCAAATGACGTCGGCGGGGTCCAGGCTGTCGGAGTAGAGTTTCTCGCTTTTGTCAGAGGTCGACTGGTGCTCCTCGAAGAGTGCCAGATTCCCAGCGGTCGGCTCCACCAAATAGAACACCTTCTCCCCCTGCAGCGGTGGAATACTGTATTTCAGACTTGCGTGACAAAGTTCAGTCAGACTGCAAGTCCTCACAGAAGCCGGATTGGCACAACTGCCAGGTAGGATGGCAACCGGAAACTGGGTACTTACCCTTACTCACTGGGTATTTTGAATTTGCCCAAAATTGCCCGTACTCAGTTTCACTTAGTACTCAAAAATCGCAGAAACAAAACTGGGTCCCTTGTCTTACCCACTTGTCAAACTGATTAAATTTACGTTTCTCACCCAGTTATATCGGACCTACCTGTACATCCCGGTTTCCAAATTTTGACATTATCACTACTGCCAAGTACTCGCACCTTGAAGACGTGGTACCAGACGCTGGAGCCGCCGAAATCAATGTGGTAGTCCGTGAACGAGTCCTTCATTCCCACCAGGCAGAAGAAAGCGACGTCCGGCTTCAGCGGCGCGTGCTCTGGCAACAGGTCCACTGGAGACGCTGCTGAAGCCTGAAATGGACATCTGGAGTGACGATGTTTCAGAGGCCGTACCACCATGCAGAAGTCACCTTGTCAGAGGTCTCAGAGGCGGTAGGCCAGATTCTGTGGACCCAGCTGAGCTCCTGTATGACTTGTGGAAGACTGACCACTGAGCACAACCTGCAGTGTTGCATGTGCGACACTCAGTCATTACACTATTACACACAGTCACTGTCACATTCCTACTGACTTGCTGCTGGAGACCTCCAGAGAGATGATGTTGTAGATTCGCTGACGGGCAGAGGCCGTCTGACGCCACACCTCAGAGAAGCGTCCCAGGGACATTCGATGGGACCTCTGGCGGTAGACGTCGATAGTGTCCACCATTTTGTCGGCGCCTGCAAATGTACAGTGCACCAGAATTAGCGTGTATTTTGCTGTGAATTCAGCTTCAATGCACATCAGAGTCAACTGTGCTTCATTCGTGCGGTTTCAAATTGGTGGTCAGATTATTCCAATGAGATGTAGACGCATCAAGTTTGCTTCAGGGTACTTTCACACCTCTGACAGATAACCCACCCAAAAGGGCGACAATGCTGTCAAGATTGAATCTTCCCCTCTCAGGCATCTTCATTTGAAGGCCCTCCTTGTCCGCCACTAGAATTGGTCTGTCCCAACAAGAGGACAGTAGCCAATCCACTGTCACCTTGCGTCCGTTCTCCAGAAGGACCAGCCGCTCGGTACTGAGATTTGCGCAATGGAGCTCAAAGTTGTCAAAAGACGAAATAGATTTCGGATGGATTTGGAGGCACAAATACTGTAGTACTGGCATCCGCCTTAACCTCCTACAAAAGTCAAATGATCATATCAACGCTTCAAAAGGCTACGGTACCCACCGTACCCCTTGTTCTCAATCTTCTTCGACTTGAACTCGCGTATGAAGCGCTTAGTTCCGATCTGGGTGGGTTGGTCGTATTCGGTGTCGTCGTCGAAACGATAGCGATGGTCGTTGACCGCCTGTTTGTCTAGAAATGGAATAACACTTGTCAAAATTGAAACAAGATTTAAAATTCTACAAATTCAGCAAGACGCACAGACGCTGGGCCCCTCGACCACGCGGCAGTCGGCGCAGTGGTAGTAGTCTATCAACGCCGACTCCCACTCCTCCACTTTGACGCATCTGAAGGGCTATCGTTTACAGTTTGCATGCCTATAAAGTAGCTGCTCTCCGACATGGGAGATGGCGTGGCGAAGAAGAGAGGCAAAGCGCCGTTGTGGTTTACTGTGCGTATTTTACTGGTGGCGATCTGTTGCAGTACTCGTTTGAAATTTGAAAGTTGCAAAACATCGTGAATTTGCATACGTGATTTAAAATTGATTCACAATATGAACTTGTCCAAACACTGAAAGTTGTACTGTAGAAACTCGAACATCGTGAATTTGCATACGTGATTTGAAATTTCGTAATTTGCACCTTCGGTGCCTGCCTGTTCGTGGTTATGTTCGTTAATAAAGGACAAAGATAGACTTTTTTTCGAGAAAATGTGCTTCGTTCTTGAGTGCCTTCTCAACGCCACGCGTGGCACAAGCCTAAAAGCTCGTGCGAAACTGCGTGGCGCACCTTCCGTGGTACCACTTGTGACAAACGTCGCACTGGATCCAGAAGTTCTCGTCCTCTTCGCGCTCGAGCGCCGCCCTGTCCACGACAAGCGGAGTAGCTACCGATTGCGAATCGGCGGCGGCGGCTGCGCGTTGCTCCGCCAAACTGGCGCGGCCACACTTGCCGCAGTGGGACGAGCTGCATGCGTCCTCATCCGACACCACTCTAGCTCGACTGCCAAGCTTCATGTCGCTGTCATATGTGTGTATGTGTACTTATGCCACGTGAGTTTTGCGAGACGAAGTATGATAAGAGTATTGTCGCGAGCACGCTTCGCGCAGCACATCAGTGGGCGAACTCGAAAGAGCAGAGCAGGTTTATTCGGCAATGGAGAGAGTAATCAAATCACAACCAAATTGAGCAAACTGTATCACAGAGGTGTGGCTGTGTGCGCGCCTGTCATCAAGGCTGCTGCTTCTGCTGTTGCAGGCCATTCGAAGTCTCCAGAAAGCGACCGTGGGCCCTGTGGACGAACTCGTAGTAGGAGCCTGAGAGAAGATGGCAAACCAATGCAAGATTAGCATTAAACTGGTTACGGTATATAGGAAAGGGCACAATGGTACGTACAGTGCCTTGACGTAATCTCAAACCCCCTCCAGTGCCCGCTGCGCTGGTTCGATGCGAATATCGGCTGCAGAGGCATCGTCTACCTCCCCACTATCATTCCTTCTCCACACACACGCACGGACATGCTTCAACTCAGGGATACAGCGGGTAATATCTACCGTACCCACCATCGTATAGCGGCACCGTGTCAATGCCCATCAGCGCAGCGGCGAAAATGGTCGAATTCGCGGTCATTCCAGTGCCGCAGCTGGAGATCAGTGCTTTGTCCAAATCCAGCCCCTTTCTCTGATAAAGTTTCTTCAATTGCTCGTTGGATTTGAACAGAAACCTCTTCTCTTCGTCCTCGCAGAGGTGCTCTTCGTTCGGCACATTGATGGTGCCTCGAATGTGGCCTTGCACGACTGAAAACATGCAATGATGCGCAGATCTCGCAACCTATATTCGGTCCAAACGCAACCGTTGGCATCTGAAAGGCACTAACTTCCGAGGTAGTACTGCTCTCCGCGAAAGACGGGCGCCATGCGAGTGTCGACCATGGGGACGGCGTTGTTGGCCTTCACATTGGAGAGTACGGTATCGTAGTCCACCAGGAGCTCGGGTCGGAAACCGGCCACGAATGGCGCCTTGCCCAATTTCTGCAAGAAACTGCAACAGTAAGAATACAGGAGGCCGGGAGGGAGAGAGGGAGGGAGGAAGGGAAGGAGGGAGGGAGCACAGCCTCTTCCCAGGACCTTGGATCCTGCAGTGGGCCTTCCCTCTTTGATCCACTGCATAAGTCCCCCATTCAAAACGGAGCAGTTGTCGTGTCCGAAGATGCGGAACATGTTCCAGACTCGGCAGGCCGTGGTCGTATTCGGCGGGTCGTACACGTCGTACACCACCACCCGATCGGAGTTCGATACGCCCAGACGGGTCACATAGCTACAAGTAGATTGAAGGAAGGATGATGAAGGAAGTGCTACTCAACAGCGTATAGCACACACAATTTCACAAACCAAATTCATGACGACTCACCCTGCAAAGAACTGGGCACTGGGCAACGTGTTCCTGTAGGGGCTGTCGTTATCCCGGCAGACTCTGAGGTCGAAGCACACTGACTCTGGAATGCGCTCCCACTTGTAATCTCGACGGTCCTCCTCCTGACTGCAGTGGAGCTGCAACGAATGCGCTCACTGTTTACTGTAGACAAAGTGGAAGGTGTCACATTACATAAGCGCGCTACTGACAGCACTGAAAGAGCACCATTATGCAGGGGCTCCTGCACGCTTCACAATGCCAGTTTCGCATGAAACAAGACTGAACGTGAGACAGCTCAGATGTCACCACTTGGTCACAGAGACACGTGAGACATCTGGCAAAGTGCCAACAACCACTGCCCATGAAACCTACCAGCACAACACTCTCATCCTCCTCTTTTAGCTTCTGAGCTAGCCACTCAGTGCTCACAAGCAACTTGGAGCGAACGTCCATTTTCATTGTCCTCTGCACGCACGCATCAAGTACTCTAGTGGCTTACGTGTGCCTAGAGCGATTGGACCTTCAAACAGCGCGTGCGCTAAAACTGGAGGGGAAGCCCGCAACTGTTTACGCTTCCCATACCAGCTTATCGCCAGCCTATTTCTAAGACGAGTCAATATGGGCAGCTCGCCTTTCGATATTGCTTATCAGAACTGCAGAAGCGACTTTCTCTAACAAATACCACCAACCATTGTGCACCCCACCCTACATTGGAGCAACGAGAATGCTATTTCGCGCGTCGGCGCTTTACGGCGACAAATTTTACGCTTGCAACTTACCGGAATGGACTCCAGCGTAGGCAGTGGAGAGTCATTTCCTCTGAAGTGTGTTCCACAAACGCTCCTGCCATACCACTGAAGTGACGACTCTAACTTCTGGAAACGCTTCACGTTTCAAAACAGCTGCCGCCAAGGGTGTTCTTGAAAAGAAGGCACGGAAACTGCTTCCGGTGCAATAGCTTGCATTAAGCCGTAAGAAACAAACGCTTTATTCTAAATCTGTAAAGCACTTCGACGTCTTTCTAGTGTGCCACAGTTTGGTCGCAGTATCACAAGGAGTTTTTCGCAATCAAAGCATCACAGTCACCTATTGCTTCTGTTCCGGCTCAGCGGGCGTCTCCAAGTAGTCTCCTCCAGCTCGGTTGACGAACTCAAAGTAGGAGCCTCAACGACAGAAAAATTGCGCAACATTTCACAAATCCACTAAACAACTCCAAAAATTACCATCATAAAGCGGCACGTTCTCCTTTCCAAGCAAGGCGGCGGCAAAAATTGTAGCACAAGCAGTCATTCCCGTTCCGCAACTGGCGATCAATGGTTGACTCAAATCAATCTGGCGCTCGGCGTACAACTGGCGCAGTTGGTCGTTCGTCTTGAAGCGCTTCGTGACGGCGTCCAGCGTCTCTGGCGCCGGCACGTTCTTGACGCCCCGGATGTGGCCTTGGGTTACTGCAAGAGTGACGCGCGCGTCGGAACAGGCGGCGGCCTGTGTTGACGCTCACAACAAAGCAAAGCGCCAACTTGTCAACGTACACCCCAAGTAGGGCTTCTGCATTGGGTTACTGTAAGTGGGACGCGCGCGTCGGTAAAGGAGGCGGACTATGTTGACGCTTGTAACAAAGCAAAGCGCCAACTTGTCAACGTTCATCCCAAGTAGGGCCTCTGCATTGGGCTACAAGTGGGACGCGCGCTTCGGCAAAGGCGGCGGCCTATGCCGACGCTTGCAATGCCAACGTACATCCCATGTAGGGCTTCTCTCCGCTGTAGACGGCCGCCCCTCTGGTGTCGACCATCTGAGACGCGCCAACTTCGCTTTTGACATTGGCCAAAACGACCCCAAAGTCCATCACAAGTTCAGGACGGAAGTTGGCCACGTATGGGGGCTTGTCCACAGCCTGCGGACGTAGGTAACATACTTTACGCAACATAGGGAGTGACGTGGCGCCACTTCAACATAGCAGAGCAACGGACAAACTTCACATCGGTGCGAATATCGTCTGCGATGGATTCCATTCGGTAGAACCCGATTTCAGCCCCAAACTCATAGGTGCGATTGGGGGGGGGGGGGGGGATCGGGGGGGTTACGCCCCCCCCCCCCTAGCCTTGGCCATCCGGACGGGAATTCCGGATACCCCCTCCCCTAGAAATTATCGCCGGACACCCCCCCCCCCCCCCCAGCCCAGGAAGCCGGAAAAATTAAGGAAATTTTCCCAAAATCAGTCCAAAACTGGTCAAAATTTTCGCCTGCGGCGCTATTTTTGCGTAGTTTTGGCCATTTTTTTATGAATTTCGCATCAAAATAGAGCAAAAATAGCTAATTTTTGGCACTTTTTTGGTATATTTGTCTACCCCCCCTCCCCCCATTTTGAGCCGATCAGGAAACGGATTCCTGATCCGGAGACCCCCCCCCCCCAAACCCCCAAAGACCCCCCCCCCCCCTGGCCCAATTCTAGATCGCACCTATGCCCAAACTGTCCTCTTACAAGCTACACTACAGTAACCCTCACCCTGGCTCCCTCGAGCGGCCTTCCCTCCTTGACCCATTGTGCCAATCCCCCGTCCAACACGCAGCAGTTGTCGTGGCCAAAGATCCGAAACATGGCCCAGACACGACAGGCGGCGTTGACATTGGGGTCGGAGTACGAGTCGTAGACGGCCACGCGATCAGTGTTGCAGACGCCCAGACGAGTGAGGTAGCTGAATGCGTTCAATAGATCTTGTATTGAACTGAATACCGCAGCTCCACGACAGCTATTGATTTATTCAATAGATCAATAGAATAGGTACATTCAATAGCTTCATAGCTTGCTGATTGGAGTTACAATTGTAGCGAATAGGTAATAGAGTCGAGTAACCCAGGTTGAGACGGTATACCGCTTGAGCTCGCTGTAGTAAGTTGTGTAGGAGGGCCTTTGCGGCACAGAATCGAGCGCCTATCTCTGTGCCGCAAAAGCCGTCCTACATAAACGACTGTACCGAATCCACTTCTAGCGCAAAAGTCGACTTCTGCAGCTCCTACTGCATTCGATAGGTCACAAGGTTATCATTCCATATCCCAATCACAAACTCTCTCTCCATCCAACACTAACTCGGCAAAGAATCCGGCGGAAGGCAGCATGTTCTGGTAGCGGCTGTTGTTGTCCCGACAAAGGGTCAGGTCGAAGCAGACGGCGGAGGGAATGCGCCGCTGGCGGTAATCAGAACAGTCGCTCTCCTTCGTGCAGTGGAGCTGCGTTGAAGAAACGATACAATGTGAGTGGTGAGATCGAGATAATGTGACGTGCGTCACAGTAGTACCACAACGAGATCGCGACGATCCCCATTGAGCTTCTCGGATAACCACTCGGTAGAAACGAGCAAACGGGATCTAGGGTCACCGTCGCCTTTGGCTGCGGCGGTTGAGTAGCACCGATTCGGTAAAGCACTGCTCCACAATTGGGAAGGAAAGGGAAGCTCGCTCTTCGGAGTGTAAACGAGGTGAGAAGAGGAATGCGATTTCTGTACAGTAGAACCGGCAGCCGAAAATCGGGCGCGAGAAGCCGCCGGAAGGAGGAATCGACCCGCGACACCTCTTTGTAAAGCAACAGCAACCATCTTTCCTGCAGTGGCCGACTTGACAAGCCCGAGAACGAGTGCGGCCGCACTCGCGAAGCGCAAGAGGTCGCGCGCAACGCCTCCTTACATTTCAACGAACGGCTGGGAACTGCCACTTCGGTTCATTTCAAGGACGCTAAGTCCTACGGTCGCATGCTCCAGATGCGTGTGACAACGACCGGCATTTAGCATTACGCGTTATTTCCCTTGCTGCCACAGCACGGAATTCTGAATTTGCGCTCAGCCGAAAGACGCCGTTGTTACTAGATGGATAGGCATGAATAGAGGCAGTGGCAATGGCAGGGCCTACACGGGAGGAGGTCGTCGTCGCATGAATGAAGGCAGTGGCAGTGGTAGGGGCTATACGAGGAGGTCGTTGTTGTCGTCGCCGCTGTCGTCGTCGTCTCGCCGCTGTCGTCGTCGTCGTCGTCGTCGTCGTCGTCGTCGTCGCCACCGCTGCCGGCACTGTTGTCGTCGTCGTCATTGCGCCGCTGTCGTCGTCGTCGTCGCTACCGCCGCCGGCACCGTCGTCTTCGCCGACGTCGTTGTCGTCGTCGCCGTCATCGTCGCAGTCGTAGTCGTCGTCGCCACCGTTGTCATCGTCGTCGTCGTTGGCGTCGTCGCAGTCGCCGTCGTCACCGCCACCGTTGTCGTCGTCGTCGTCGTCGTCGTCGTCGTCGTCGCCACCGCCGCCACCGTCGTCGTCGTCGTCGCCGCCGTCGTCGTCGTGCTCGTGCCCGTGCCAGTGCTTATTTATAGAACGTTGTTACCTGCCTCTGGCAGTGCCGGTGAACGGGGGTGTCCCTATTTACGGGCGCGGGCGCGGGCGCGCCCGCTCTTCCCTATTAACGGGCGCGCGGGCGCGGAAGATTTTGCGCAATGTCACTCAATGGCGAGTTTGGAAAGTGTTGCCGCTTGTTCCAGGTGTTCTCGTGAATCAGCTGAAGGTTTTGGAGTCCCGAAAACTGGTGAAATGTCCGGTAATTGCCGAAAAATCTGTCGCGCCCGTAAATGCTGGTGTAGCCTGCGCCACAGTACGGGTACGGTAGTAGCATAGTTTGTCTTTCTGTGTGGTACGATTCGACATATAACCGACTGAATTGCATGGAAATACGCTTGGCATACAAGCAGCTGGACAATATTCATTTTTGGAGCAAAGTAACTCTGGATATTCCAAAGTTCATTTTGAAACGATCACCCAATTTTTTCAACAAGGAAAAACCTTGCCCCGGCAAAAAAATCATGCCGTATGACCCTGGCGCGCACTACGAAGGTGTACGATCTTGATTCTAGCTACCGCCGATTCAAACTTTGCTGCTACCGCACCCGCACTGTGGCGCAAGTTACAATAGAATTTACGGGCGCGACAGATTTTCGGGTATTGCCGGCGTACACTACTCGGACCACACTTTTTTTGGAACTACAACCACACCATACCAAAATGTCACAAACTGATGAGCTATGTTCTTTCTATGTTTCAGTTTAACTCTAAACTACAGACAGACGATCTGGGGGGGAGCCGCAAATGCTAAAATGCGCTCGAGAGGTGGACTGGCCATAAATTTCAAACCATCATAACTTGCTGTATACCCAACCGTTTTGGACCATTCTTGTTGCGTTGTAACGAGATTTTACCGCTCTTTCCTGTCACGAATGATATGACTCCCAAACGGTTGCTTTACTGGTTGCTGCATCCCAGGTTACGATAGCCGAAGCTTGTTTTCAGAAGTTTTGCATTGTGAAAATTGTTAAAAATCGAGGAGTTGCTGGATCGAGCTAGAAACCTCAAGTCTTGGCGGTTTTGGAGAAGGGAACATTCCAAAGCAACCGATTTGAGGCTGTTTATGTAGTGGCTGTGCACGAAAGCAGAAACCGGATGGCGTTCGTGCGCGACGCAGCCGATTTCCAAACGGTCTTTGCGTTGGGTAGGTCCAGTAAGGGGGCAGGGTGGACGATAAACGGGGTCACGCTGCGGGACGCCGTTGGCGGGAAATTCAAAAATTTAAATTTTCAAAGTACTGAAAACTCGGTTGGGCAAGGTAGAACTCGAGAAAGTTGCATATAATGGTATACACTATCTTTTGAACGAATCTTTTGAAAGCCATGAATGGAGAAAATCAGTTGGAACACGAAAAAGTTATCTTGGTGAAACTTTTTTGACTCCGGGGACGAAAATTTTACTTTCGTGGTTCAGTGTACGTAGCGCTCGAATGTGTTGCCGAATCGTTCCAAATGTGGTTTCAAACGATTCTACGTAATTGTAATCTAGAAAAGTATTGTTGAAATTTTTTCAGAGCTATAGTATCCCTGCTGCATTGGGTTGAATTTTGGATGTCGGGTCAACTTTTGCAATACTATGCTCAATTCTAGGGTTTTCAGGGGGCGCTGAACACGAATTTGGCATTTGCTTAGCGTTTAGATGATTTTTGAACACACTTACGACGAATTCCCATGCTACCAAACAACAAGTGCAGAATTTCGGTTCATGGAGTCATAGGAAGTGTTGCATGTCGATCCTGGGGTTTTTGCCTTTTGGGGTGTAGATCACGAATTCGAAATTACTCTTGCGATTGAGAGTGTCAGGAGGCCGCAACAACAGAGCAGTCACCATGCGTAAGAGATCAAATTTATGGAGTGTACTGCATCCCCTGGACGACTTGCCTAATTAACATTTTTTACATGCAAAACTTCTTCTGAAAACGAGCTTCGGCTATCATAACCTGAACGCGTCAGACTAAAGAGTCGGAATTATTTCAGCCCTTCCATTATTGATTTATTATTCCAGGAGTTATGATTGTCTACAACCTCCTCAGCACACATGCGACAACCAGTAAAACAATATTTGTTTGGGAATTATATCATTCGTGACAAGAAAGAGCGGTAAAATCTCGTTACAACGCAACAAGAGTGGTTCAAATCGGTTGGGTATACAGCAAGTTATGATGGTTTGAAATTTATAACGAGTACACCTATCGATCGCATTTTAGCATTTGCGGCTCCTCCCCCCCCCCCCCCCCAGTTCGTCTGTCTGTCGTTTAGAGTTAAACTGAAACATAGAAAGGACATAGCTAATCAGTTTGTGACATTTTGGTATGGTGTGGTTGTAGTTCCAAATAAAGTGTGGTCCGAGTAGTGTACGCCGTATTGCCGGATATTTCATCAGTTTTCAGCACTCCAAAGCCTTCAGCTGATTCACGAAAACACCTGGAACAAGCGGCGCCACTTTCCAGACTCGCCTTTGAGTGAAATAGCGCTAAATCTTCCGCGCCCGCGCGCCCGTAAATAGGGAAGGGCGGGCGCGCCCGCGCCCGCGCCCGTAAATAGGGACACCCGTGAACGGTGAATGGGTCCCACCTTGCGTGTGCTGCGTATTTTGCGCAGTGCGCGGATTGATTATTAGGCTCTGCTGTTTGCTAGTGAACAAATAAGAATGGCGTGACGACGACAACAAAGCAGTGGGTGATTCGGCAGAGGACAATCGATACAGTTGTTGTCCCATCGTTCGTTGCTACAGTTTCGCAGCAATTCAATTCTCTGCTTCTTCCGTAGAAGAGAAGAAGATGAGCAGCAGCAGCGGAAACGGAGGAGCCCCCTCCGAGTACTCGTTGCCGCAGCAGACGGTCGCCGGCGCATCTGCGAGCGGCGCCGGCGCTTCACAGCAGCAGCCTTCTCAACAGATGTCCCACGGCCTGGGCGCCAGTGGCCAGAAGAACCCCTCTCGGATACAGACGGCCACCGCGAGTGGGTGTTGTGGCCAATATCGAGTCTGTCATCTCTGTAGGGCTGTACTAAGCTCATAACTCCATTCCAGTGCCCATTCCGTCGTCTGGAGGTGGGACAGGCGCCACAACCGGCACAGTGGCTCCCCAACAAGCCTCCTCTTCGTCTTCGTCGTCAGCTGCGGCGGCAGCGGCCGCCGCCGCAGCCGCCGCCGGAGCTGCGACCAATCAGGAAGTTCTACAGGCCTTCGAGTGCCCGGTCTGCCTGGAGTACATGATGCCGCCCTATCTGCAATGCCAGAGCGGCCACCTGGTCTGCGGCAACTGCAGACCCAAGCTCTCCTGCTGCCCCACCTGCAGAGGGCCCGTTCGTGAGTATTTGTGAGAAGATTGCGATCAGAATGGTGTAGTGGTCGGATTTCCTCGAAACCACGCAGTGACCACGCGCGCGCGTGGCACCATCACAGTGGGACGAATGGCGGCACTTCAATTCAGCGAGCGTGCGCAATCTCGTGCTGGAGAAGATCGTCAACACGGTGATGTTTCCCTGCAAGTTCGCCCAGAACGGCTGCCCGCACCACTTCGCACACACGGACAAGACCGAGCACGAGGAGACCTGCGAGTTTAGGTGCCTGCCTGTTGATTGGGTGTATTTTGTTGATTTTGTAAGATATTTTACGAAATAATATGTTTTTTCAAGGCCCTATTCCTGTCCCTGCCCTGGAGCTTCGTGCAAGTGGCAGGGCAACCTGGAGACGGTCATGCCCCACTTGATGAAAGTCCACAAGTCCATCACCACGCTGCAAGGTAGTTTTACCCGCGCAAAGCGTGTTACAATTTCACCCTGGATTTGATTGGTTTTGGAGCTCGAGTGTGGCGCAAATGATGTCAAAACTGTAGAATAGGGACAGCTGAGAGGGAGGCCATTGGTATTCCCACTGCTGAGAATTCTACAACTGATGCGCTGTGGATTGAAATTACTGTAATTCTTATATCGGAGCGCAATGTTTGGCTCAGTCAGGTGCCAATGGGAATATACAGGGTGGCCCAAAAAAAGTGAGACCCCTAACTTCGCGACCGCCGTTCTCGAGCGTGACTGCGCATATCAAGCCCCAAGTTGGACAGGACATACTACATTTCATGTAAAATGCCTAAAGGCAATACTCATGCCGCTTAACCAATTTTAAAATAATTTTATTGTCGTGGGTAGATATGGTAGGTCCGAATGGGGAGGTGCCCTATGGCCGACAGGGTGCCGCCCCTTGTGGACCTACCATATCTACTACTTACTTATTACAATTACTACCATCAGCCGCACGATCCAGCGGCCGTGGGCGTCTGGGTGCCGCCCCAGGACCACCCACATTCAAGGCTGGTCCATCTCCAGTATAACTCCCCCATGCGCCTCTACACGCCACACAACGTGGCCGATATGATCCAGAAGCAGACGGGCAGCAAACTGTGAGTGTGTGCGCGCGTGTGATCAGAGTGCAATGACATCTTGCGATGAGGGAATTCGGGAAGTCTACACACACTAAACGCATGAGTGCTGCTGGATGCCTGAGACCATTGCAGTGGTCACACCGCATATCTGCATAATCTGAGAGTGCTGCAGCGAACAAACCAGAATGAAAAACGTCAAGAGTTTCAGAGTCACATCCACACGACTGTCTGTAGCGGCCAGCGATTGACACAACACTGGAATTCCAGGAGCTGGCAGAAGAAGCCAACCGTCAGTTTCCTGGACGACATCCGAGACTCGGCCACCTACCAACTGATACACGAGATGGAAGACGACGACTACAGAGAGCAACAGCTGAGGAGAGGCAGGGCCAAGTCTGCCGAGCCCTACGGTAGAAACCAGTCGAGAATCGTGTCCAGGATGAGCCAGTTCTATGGATTCGACTGAGAATGACAATGTCTACTCGAGAAGCCAGAGTTTGAGTGGCAAGAGGGGATTACTGTAGAACTACTGTAGTCATGGTACGTTAGCACTGAGCAAGCCTAGCGGTACAGCAACTACTTCATTGTGTAAGTACGCTACGCTTCTGTGATGGTACACATTGCGTTTTGGCAGTCTCACTCCATGTAGCTCTGAGATAGTCAAGGTTTATTCGCATAGAAGTGCATAGTGCAGAGATTTTCACAAACTGA
>JASAMZ010014238.1:0-28953 GCA_030248115.1 Linhomoeus sp. GSCO2_2 | reverse complement strand
AAATGGCGTCGACAGACAATCGGCTAAGGTTTCTATAGGTACGTTATTATATGTACGTTGTTGTTCACATGTACATACGTATGAATTCTGCAACAAGGCCCGATCATCCCTCCCGTAGGGCCAATTATAAGATTTCAGAAATACTGACATTGCGCTGCAATCGAACGTGACCTCGTACAAAAATAGTATAATTGAAAGGAATACTGGCCTATGTGGCTTCTATGTACATAACTAATTTCAGCTAAATCAGTGACAGACAATTTTCGCAAAACTGATGGAAGTGTATTGCGGAAAGTTTGCGGCCCAAATTCTCATGAACGTGAAGGAATTTTTGTTATTTCTTTTCGGATCTGTGATCCGCATCTCACATCCAAAATCGTGTTGAGATTTAAGCCGATTCGGCAGGGCGGGTCGCAAAATCGCTATCCGCCATTTGTTCCGTCCGTAAACATTAATGTCACAATTGCGCCCTGGGCACTAAACAATTTTCATTCTCTGTTCGCTGTTCATTGTTTCTCCAATAGCGTCTGAAGAGGACGGCCCCTTTCAAAACAGTGGGCGACCGCAAATCCTGTTTTCCTCCTCCCTCCGAATGAACGTTGGAGTTTTCGCGGCGGCGGCGGGCAGTGGCGGCAGAACTCCATCTTCTGACGCCTGGAGCTGCGACAGCCGGGCCGCCGCCGACACGATCGACACCTGTGCCGACGTGTTCGTTCGTCGGTGGTTCGGTCGGTCGGCAGCTCGTAACAAAGTAGCTCTTTCGGTGAATTGTCTGCTGCTGGCCGGGAGACGGGGAGGAAGAGCAGAAGCGAAGGGAAAGAAGAGCCTAATCGGCCTGGCGCCTGGCGAGAAGGCGGCGGCGGCGGTCAGCTGCCGTTTCAGACGAGCTGTCGAACAAGACACCTTCGGAGCGCTCGTCGTCCCTTGGCTACCGTCTCCACCGCAGCTCGTAATTCATCCGTCCGACAAGCATGGTTTCGCGGGTGGCGGCTTTTCTTTGCTTTGCTTGTGTCTCTTTTTTCCTGACCACTTGTTGCTTGCGCGGGGGGGGCTTTTGGGGGGTTTTACCTCCCGCCTGGTGGCTCGCGCCAAAAGTCGCGCCTTTTTCTGCACGCCACCACCAAGTGCCTCGTAAATCATCGATGTTTTTCGTGCTTGTCGCTTCTTATTCGCCGGGGTTGTTAGCACTTCCAATGCAACGAGCAGAGCCTACATTGTTTTCACAAAGGTCATCGCACCTACATGAGCTACATACACTTCGCATTTCTGCAGACCTGCTGATGTACATACGTACTTCTAAAAGTCTTTAATGATTCCGCCGCCTGCTGACTTTCAAAATTTATAAAAGTATAATGACCTAATGTGTCTCTCAACCTTGCAGATTTCGCTACGTACGGTAACCTCAAAGCACAAAGGTACAAGCGCGGCCTTGAACAATTGGACTGACAAGCGAGACGACGACGGCGACGACAACGACGGCGCCGCTCTGTCGCCGGCTGCGAGTTCCCGTGGGAACGGAGGCCCCTTTGTGGACGATCGCGCAGCGCCTGCATCTCTTCTCGCGCGCGCGCTCGAATTAACAAATTTGCGGCGCCCCCTCGGGTGTCCGTATCCTGCCGGATGGTTGTTGACAGAAGGTCGTTGTCGTCGTCGTTGTCAAACCGTTTGCTGCGACTGCACCGCTTGGAAGTTCCTGGGCGCGCTTCGTTTCGGTGTCCCTCTCACTGTCCCAAGCGACACCGAGCCATTTTCCATTGTTGTTTAGGCTTATTGTGCGGCGATAATTGGCCGAAAGGGTGGCCAGCGCGTCGCGCAGTACGGCGGGGGACGAGGGCGCTCAAAGAACCGGCCAAGTGCGCGCCGGCCGCGTAATTACTCCGATACATCACCATTTGCGATGGGAGCGCCGTGGCGCGGCGCCGCTCGTTCACCCGTCAATGATCACGCTTCGTTGGGGCCGACCCTTCGCTGTCATAAAGTCGAATTATCCCACACAACCTGGCGTCCGAACCGTCTGCCGCCGCCGCCGCCGTCGCCGCTGCCGCCAATATGGCTTTGTGCTGCCCGCCCGCCTGCGCGCGCCACATTATTTCGAGTCGTTAGCCAATTGTTACCTACCCTCCCTCGGTCAGGTCGTATTCTTGTCAGGCGGCACCTTGAGCGGCGCCTATTCCACTTCCTCTCTGTTCATCCACCTTGCCACCCGCCCAGTGGATACGATGCAATGCGCCTGTGGACGTCGGGTTACTGTAGCTCAAGGCATACTGTAACGTCGAGGGCAACCTGTCATTGCGAAGCACAAGAACTTGCACGGGACGGTCCCTCTCCCACCACTTGCGCCGACGAAAATGAAGACGGTAGCGCGATACAACCGGTCAATGATTAGGCGACGGATCGCCCAGGAGTGACAAGCGTGCAAAGGGGCCAGCCTGCGCGAAGACACACTGCAACCAGAAGACGAGGAGGGGATCCGAAATCGCTTTTTGCCGCCGTCGCCGGACGCCCTTGATCGATGGAGGAGTGCCGAGGTACCGGCGGCGAGAAGGATCAGATAAGACGTCGTCTTCCCACTCCTACGACTCCACGGAGATTATGAAGTTGTTCTGCCGGCGTCGTGCGCGCGCGACCACCGGAGTTGCTATCCGTCGACGTCTTCCTTTTACAACCTCCTCAGTGGTGGTGGGGCAGTTGTTTGCCTGACATGGGGAACCGACGCACTCACCGACGACGACCTTGGGCGGGCAAACGGCGATGGGGGCGAAGAACTGTGTGCGACTCGACTAATACGCGGAACGGCGCCACACGACTTGAGTGATTTGTGTTTTGGGTGGAGGAGAGAGGTCGCAGACCGCCCGCGCGTCGCTTAACGCCGCAACTGGCGCGAGACGGCGGCGGCGGCGATGGCGGCAAGAGGCAATCAAGTTGATTCGGCGCGTGGCGCCGCCGCCGCAGCCGCGCGGAGTCAAGGCTGTGAAATCTCTCACTTCGACCACCCGAAGAATCAGTCGGCCGTTCAGCTGAACTTCCCGCTCCATCAGCGAGATTGCCGCCCTCCACAGCCTGATGTGCTGCTGTTTCATAAGGTCGCGAGCGAGCGCCGGTCATACGGTAGTTCAAGTGAAGGCGACCGACCGCCACATACGACACCGCGAGGCGCCATCAAAGCCGAACGTCCGTCCGCCGGCCCGTTCGTTGGGCACACGCGAGCAGCGAATTAATTCGCAGTTTACGCCCGTCACAATGGGAGACTGTCAGCTCGTTGACTTTCCCCTTTGGCCACTCAGTCGCCGCCGCTGCCGCCCAATAAAACTTAACGACCGCTGAGTGTTGCGCGCGCGGAAGGACGACACTCCGGCGGAGACGACGACGGCAGCTCTCCAACAACACCACCCCCGAAAGCCGGCGGTAGCGCCATCTGAAAAAATTGCCCACGGCCTTATGGGGCCACAAAGACGTCGACACGCGAAGGCGCCTTATCGGTCGTCGTCGCCGCCGAATCTGGCGTGTTGCTCCTGCTCGTCTCGAACTTGTTGCTGGGGCATACTGCGCAAAGCCAGGCTCTCCCTCGAATCGACGGCCTACCAACACGGCCGCTTCCGCCAGTGATTTCGCATTCGATACGTGAGGCATGTTGGAGCTAATGCGAAGCGATGGAAGCGAGGCGCTGTCTGGCGGCGGCTCTGCGGCTCAGTCTAATGGAGCGGCCCCCTTGACAACACCGCTCGGCTGAACAAAAGATCAATTCGTTTCATTCGACGTCGTATTTTCGCGACGAACGCCGAACGAGCGGCGCGCGCCTGCTGGGCTAGGCGACGAGGTGCAATAAACCGCGGCTCATTTACAGCCGCCGAGCTACCGTAACCAAAGCTGATAACGCCAAGTGTGGAGGGAAGGGTGGAGGCACCAGGCGCTTTCTGTGCCTGTCAGAGCAGCTCGCCCCTCTCGCCCAAACAATAGGCGATGGGACGGGGCGTAGGTAGGCCGGCTCTTTTGGCGGCCGTCGTCGTTGTCGTCGCATCAGCCGAGCCGATTGAGTGTTGAAGCAAGTCATTTTCGCGACTGTGGCGCCTGGCAAAGCGGCTTAGCTGCCGAGCGCCCGCGCGCGCACTTCTCGAAGACGACGCGCCAGCAGCCACTTCACTAGTTCTGCCGCCGTGAGTGAGAGGAGGGCAAAGCGAAAGCCGCCGGCGAGTAACAGCGGGCGGCGCAAACACTTTTCGGCCGAGAAGGAGAGGGAGGAGGCGCTGCTCTCCGGCGGCGTTGACAGCCGTCAGGTTGGAAAGTTCGAAATAAGACAGATTACTGGGAGGCGGGCAAACAAGCCACTTCAATCCTGAAGAAGGGCGCCGAGAGAGCCGTCGACGCCAACCTCTCACCTTACGGGCGCTGCCTCGAGTGCTTGCCTGCCACCACCACTCGGCGTCGTCGCTGCCGACTGACTGAAGGAGCTGTGGCCCATCGTTCACGGAGAGGCACTACTACCACTGGGAGACAGCTACTACATACAGTAATTTGCTAGTATGAACGCTTCTTTGTGCAGCCCATGCGAAACGTTACTTGGAATTTTCGTAAATGGTGAACACTTGGGGGAAGGTCCCCTGCTCGTTCGATCGATATCCACCAAAAGTTGACCTTCACGTCGTCTTCTCTTTCCGAGCGCTTCGGCCACTTCGGCGTCGGTGGACGCGACGCCGTCAGCCATTTGTTTCCCCCCTCGCCCGTCGAACAATTAGCCCCTCCTGAGCCGATAGACAGCAGCGACGGCCTCCGCTGCAACTCTAGCCAGAGCAAACAGGGCACACAGACACAGAGCCGATCACTGCTACTGCTGGTGCGGCCAGCCCGAGTTTGTTTGCCCGCCAACTTGGCCTCCCAAACGTCCACTGCTCCTAAGCCTCACGCTGTCACCGAAGTCGCCCCCACTCACTCCTCTGTCACACTCGCGGGCCCATTGTTTTGCCCCCCACCTCCCAGTCTTTGCTGCTGTTCTTCTGGCGAACTCGAGGTTGGGGGTGGGGGGGGGGGACCAAGAGAAAGCAGCGCGGATTATCGGATGGAGAAGTCGCACTCGCAGGTGGCGACGACGCGGCCGAAGCCGATTGTTTGGCCGATCTTCGGGTTGTCTGGAGGAAACTTGAGCGGCGCAAGCGATTACACTGCCCACCAACAGTTGGCAACGGATTCCTCAACGTCGTTACGATTACACCGAGTGACCGGCCGCGGCGCCGACAAACGAGTGATTATCCGCTGGGCAAACAGTGATTGGCGCGAAACACGACACCACCGCATGTGCACGCCGACGTCTTGATCTGCTAATGCCCCATTTGCCCCGTCAGTCAGAAAATTAGCGCCGACAAGCAGGGGGCGGGACGGACGACAAACACGATGATTCCGTGTTTGGATCGGCTTGGCACCGACGCGAATGTGGGAATGCAGAAGCGCCGAGCGAAAATTGATCGCTCTTTTAGCGGTCCTCTTCAAGAGCGCAAACCACGAGTTCGGCCTGCCGACTAGACGAGGGCAAAACCTTGTTATGACTACTGCCGCCCGACTGACTAAGGCGCCTGCCTACCGTAACGGCGGATGCAGGGCAAGTGTGGCTACCTACCGTAGGGCGCGGCGCCGAGGGAGGCCGCGGCTCTCGTGCCGAAGTGATCGATGGGCCAAGTGCGCGACAACGGGCCCCTAGGTGGCCCCCCTCTCCCGCTCCCCCTCTTCGTTCTCTTGACTGATTATGACACTAGGACGGCGGCGGCCTGACGACGACGGAGATAAATAATCACCAGGGCGCCGGGAAAGGCGAACAAGCCCATTAGGGTCGCGGTCGATTGACAGCGCGGCGCGGGCGGCGCGGCCGAACCCGGCCGACTTGTCGCCGACTCATGGCAACCGGCGATGGCGATCTCCGCCGCGCATAACGGCCAACTGTCGTGCGGGCGCTTCCAGGCTGCTTGCGTCAAGAGCGGCGCTCGCTGTGGGGCGGCGGCGATTTATGCCTCTTTTGCTCTGGAGAAAGGAACGCGCGCCGTGACACGACGGCAGCTTTTACGAGCACGACGGATGCCGCCGCCGTCCCACTGTCGTCGTCGACTGCTTCTTATCTCCGGTGTGACGAAAAATAAGTACCCCTGCAAAATAAGTACCCCGGGTACTTATTTTGCATGGGAAGCGGGTGCAAAATAAGTACCCCCGTGCAAAATATGTACCCCCTCAGCGCTATGAGATTCAATCATTCAATCCGCTCGGAGCGCCGTGGCGCGTGGCACGCCGCATCGTTTGACAGACAACCAGCAAGTGTAGTAGCGGCAGAGACACACGCCATTGACATGACCCATTTGTCATCGCACGGCAGGCTTGTGCGGTGAGTGTTGTGGCTGCTATTGTGCATTCAAAATGGAAGAAGACAAAGTTAAGGAGATCGTTGAGTACTGAATGTCTACGCTACCTGGCAGTGCAGAGTCCGACACCAAATGGCCGCAAAGGATTGTCGAAGCAATATCAATTGAAAGCATCAGCTCACAATTGATTGCTTGTGGCAGAACGCATTGGTCAAACGATTTTACTGGCTTGGAATGACGAAGGATATTGATCAGTGCGTGGAGTGTCAAAGGCAAAAGCCAATATAAAGAAGAATGCAGCTCTGCTCAGCCAATTGACGCCAACGCCACTGACAAGCGTTCACCTGCGCTGTGATGTTGTTCACCTGAATACATTCCATTTCCACGCGTCTCAGTTGTAAGGTAACAATAGGCCGTCTGGTACACTGCCTTACCCTGTTATGCGAGCGCTTGAGGTGTTTTGTTCCTGAAGAAATGGCCGTTGTACCGACAAACAACAGGGGTACTTATTTTGCGCGGGAGTACAAATTTTGCGCGTGAAATTCGTGCAAAATATGTACCCCGGGTACGTATTTTGCACGCATTCATGCAAAATAAGTACCCGGGGTACTTATTTTGCGGGGTACTTATTTTGCACCACACCGGTCCTTATTCTGTTCTCCGCTCTTCCATTGGAATAGGCCGGCTCTTACTCTCTTTCGCTCACACGCACAACGCTGCATGGAACTGCGACGACAGGAACGGAACACAGCGACCACCTTTCAGCAAAGCGCTGACAAAGAGAGGAGAATTGTCCGACACGCTGCCTAGACTACTTACTTAGAGAATAGAATCAGCAAGATATGCTTGTGGACAGGACAGACATCGAAGAGGAAATCGCGTTCGCGACTGTAACACAATAAATCTCAGCTTTTTGGTTTGTGATCTTGAGTTGCGACACAGAGCTACACGCCTTGTCATCCTAAGCAAGAAGCAGTGAAAAGCTCCTCCACTGTTATCGTTGCAGGGGTTGCTAATACCACACGTAGTGGTGGTGATAATACTATGGCTCAACAAATTTGGCACTTGAGAAGCTTTCCACTGTACGAAGCTGCAGAGCTTTATACAACCGACAAATCTAACTTGACTCATAACAGCTGGAGTATTTCAAGGCGCGCCGTTGCTGTACAACAAATAATATCAATGGGGCAGAAAGCGTGCCGAAGTCAAACCAGTTGAAGGACCCAGAACTCTATTCATAAAGCTACGCAGGGGCGCGAAACACACGCGTGCGCACACTAAGACAACTTGGCCGACTGAGAAATGTCAGCCGAAGAATATCGTATGAGTTGTGGCCATAACAAGGGAAGGAAAGAATCTCAACGGACCGCCGACGATTGCCACAATACCCCTACCAAAAATAGCCAGACATTGTACGACACCCAAAGAAGCAGCGAATCAAAACGAACCGGTTGATTGATTAGTCCGCCTTGCCGATCAGATTGCGAATGTCTAAAGCGGAGCTGAACTTCGTGGCAGTCGCCACGGCGGCACCCTTCTTCGGGGCGTCGTCCCGCCTTGGACTGACGTCGTCGCCGCCGGCGCTAGGCTCTTCGCTTTGGGGCCGCTCCCGTTTCAGCTCTGCAGTGGCGTCTTCCAGTGGGGTGGTGGACGAGCCGCG
This sequence comes from Linhomoeus sp. GSCO2_2, assembly GCA_030248115.1. Taxonomy (NCBI): domain Eukaryota; kingdom Metazoa; phylum Nematoda; class Chromadorea; order Monhysterida; family Linhomoeidae; genus Linhomoeus; species Linhomoeus sp. GSCO2_2. Next base: position 20,955 of record JASAMZ010014238.1, on the reverse strand, counting down.
CTGACCCGAGGACGTGGAAGAGGAGGGCGTGTCGTCCTTGGTCGTCGACGTGACGGCCTCCTGTGCCGACGACGTTGATCCGGTCCAGGCGGCCGTCGCGGCGCTACTGGACGCGGCAGAGGGGTTTGAGTTGGAGTTGGCCGCCGCCGCAGCAGCAGCCGCGGCCATCATCCAGGGCGAGAGTTGGGGCAGGCCGTAGGGCGAGAGGGAGGGAAGGGCGCCGCCGCCGGCCTGGCGCATGGCGGCCAGCTGCGACTGCTGCATGCGTAGGAAGTCGGCGGCCGCCCCAGTGGGCGAGCACATACCGGCGAAGTTGGCCAGGGCCGCCGTCGTCGGGTCGAGCATGCCCAGAGGGAGGTGGTGGCCAGTCGCTGCCGGATGGGCAGCGCCCGCGCCTGCAGCTTGGTGGAGCAAGGAGGGGTGGACCAGTCCGGCAGCCGCTGCGGCCGCAGCCAGACCGGGGTGGTGGTGTCCGGAGCCGGCCAAGGGGGAGAATGGCGGCGGGAAGGGGAACCGGGAGGCCAGAGTGACGTTGGGGGGACTGTTCTCCTTCAGCTGGAGGGAGCGGCTGGTCAAGGCGTCCATGGCGCTCTTGTGACCTGGCTCGGCGCCGTCCAGGCGGCTCATCTTGTGAGGGGGAGCGCCCTGGTCGCCTTCGCCGTCGTCTGTGCTGGCGTCTGAAAGGCGTTCGCTTGCCGTTCCTAGCAACTCTTCACCGTACAGCGCAGACGTCACACTGACCGTCGTCGTCGCTGTGGTCGTCGCCGCTAGCGAGGCGCTGCTTCCCGAGTGGGGGAGCTCTCGTCTGGCCGTGGAACATGCCCAATAAGTGATGATGGCCCGGGTGGCCTGTGCCCACCAGCGGCTGGGAAGACGGCGACCCGTTCTGCATACCTTGCAGCCGCCTAGAAAGAAGAGATGGGAAAAGTACAGGGTTTTTTTTTAGATGACCACTTTTCGTTTGGCCAGATTTTGTGCAAAACTAAACCAATGGAAGTGAAACTTTAACACATGGTCAGAAAGGCTTTGCCATTTTGTATGTTAGATGCCCAGCTCAATTGGTCTTGCACTGCGAAAATTACAGGGTATCAAAGTTCAGGCCGGAAAACTCACGATCGGCCGACTTTGAAGCACGGTAACTCGGTCGTTCCGAAGCTTTTGCGGACGCGGCAAATTGCATCTTAAAGGTCTTTAAACAAGCTTTAATTTGCCGCAAGAACGAACTTCCTATGTCGTCCAACGTCCGAGTTACAGCTCGTCGAATATTCTTGGCATTGGTCAGAGTCCCCCTTTCCCAGCGGATGGCGGTCCTCGACTCTCCAGAACGCGTTATCAGAAACTTTGACGGTCGGTAACTCGGCCGTTGGACGACATAGGAAGTTCGTTCTTGCGGTAAATTAAAGCTTGTTTAAAGACCTTTAAGATGCAATTTGCCGCGTCCGCAAAAGCGGCGGGACGACCGAGTTACCGTGCTTCAAAGTAGGCCGATCGTAAGATTTCCGGCCTAAACTTTGATACCCTGTAATTTCCGCAGTGCAAGACCAATTGAGCTGGGCATCTAACATACAAAATGGCAAAGCCTTTCTGACCATGTGTTAAAGTTTCACTTACATTGGTTTAGTTTTGCACAAAATCTGGCCGAATGAAAAGTGGTCATCTAAAAAAAAAACCCTGTACATAATAGTGCAGAACGTAATTTATTATATATTATACACAATACATAATAAAACAATATATTATATACATAATATATCTGTAATTATATGTACCTATACGGCGAACAATATACAAAAATACATACTATTACGATTAGCTCCAGTATTATGCATATATTGTTCTACAATAATAATATGCAATTCTATGTATTCAACCACTCACTTCTTCTCCCGCTTCCCAGCTCCTGTGTCTCGAAAACCCTTGGCGAATGGATTGTGGTCGATTTTCAGTTGGGTGATCTGCAACAGAGCACTTTGCAACATGTGTCGAGCCGTGCACACAATGTGCATGATTGCTGGGTGCTCAGCGCGCAAGTGTGTTGCTCCCTGTTGCCGTTTTCCCCCATTAGAAGTCGCCGGTAGGTTAAGAGGTGTAATCCGATGCTCATTTCCTGCCAAATCAGCTCGTCGCTTACGCGTCGTCAAGCGAGCCAAATACAAATCCGAGGGCCCTCATAAATTATGAAGGTCGCCGAGCCGCCGACACCCGCAGCTATACGCCTCGGCCGTCCAAAGAGCTGTGCTAACTAGATCAATTAGCCAAAAGCTGGCCCTAAACAACGCACTCGCGCGCGACTGGCGAAAGGCGTGAAAACTGGCGGCTGCGTCGGCGGCCCTTTCGCTCGGAATACAGAATACGTCCTCCTAGCAAACGGGGGAGGGTCGTGGTCGTTGTTTGTCGGGACGGTCGGAAGGCCAAAGCGATGCGCCCTCGCCGTTACCGGTGGCGGCTCCCGGCGGAATGAAGGGCCGCTTGCCGGCCGGCTGTAATTGCGCGTCCTAACGAACTTAGCGGCGAAGATTGGGCGCCGCGCATGGCAAATCAAGGCGCCAGTCGCCGACGGCCCCGGGGACGAACCGGCGTCGCCGCCACTGACCGACTGCCGAGGAGACGTCCCGCGTCCGAGGGCCAATCGAGTTTTCTCGCCGAAGACGACAAATTGCGAAATTTCACCCCCTTCACCTTCCAGGGTTTCACCTTAGTGGGGCGCGCGCTTTCACTGGCGGCACAGTTACGGTACACGAGCTACCGTAATCCCTGACCCACCTTCTCGTTCTGGTAGGCGGTGACGGCGATGAAGCTGGTCTCCTTGAAGACGATGGTGCGGAAGGTCGAGTAGGGCAGCTTGAGAATGTCGTCGGCGCGCACGATGTGGAAGCGCGGCTGGTACTTGTGCATGCTGTTCAGGATCGTCTGAAACTGTTTGCTGTCCCTTCGATAACGAAAACCTTTAGCTTTGATGCTTGATGCACATACAGGACATAATACATATATTGCAGCGGAGAAGCGAGTATTGCCAGTTTTCTCTGTATCCCCCAATTTCCGACCCCTAAATCGAACGGCGCGGCTGCTGCTCGTCGTCTTTGTCGAACCCGCCCGTCTGTTTCATCGCAAGCGAAGGCGCAGGTAGGTAGTATCATCTTCGAAGTAACACGATCATCTACGGAAGCCGACTACATAGTTGTAACAAGGGCGCGCGGGCGGACGCGGCGGCGGCCGAAGTGTCAGCGGCTATCGGCGGCTCAATAAACGGATGAGCGGCCGCCGAGAGAACAAAAGCTGGCGCCAGCAGGGCGGGTGCGCGGCCGCGTGTCTGAATGGGCTCTGCCGCTCTCTTCCCTGACAGTGCCGCAGCGGCTGACTGGCGCCAGAGAAAAGCAGCTGAATCGCTCGACTCGACACCGCGATTGACCGCAAACTGCGCCTGTTATCCTCCCCCGTCTTACAGGCCGGACTACAGCAGCTGCATGCTACTACCACCAACCCCATCGTTTCACGCCTACACGAGCTACAGTATTCCAAAAGTTAAGACGAGAAGCCTACGTCAGAGAAAGCAGAGTGTCATAAATCGAGCTGAGAATGACAATCTCTCTTTCGCGAGGTTCGGCGCCGCGCCGCGGCGCCCAGATGAGCGGCTACCTGTACGTAGCTGCACTATGGTCGGCCAGCTTTTGACAGCTTTACGAGATAGGCAGGGCGTGTGTGGAGTTGGATGGCGCGGCGCCGAACATAAAGTGGCTCCAAACGACTCCCAGTGGCACCGTAATCGGCGCAGGTGCGCGCGCAGGTACATACATAGTCGGGACTCTTCCAGGGCCGGCGTCCAAACCCTCTTCGACCCATACGTATCTCCCGACCGCGATTGGCGGCATGTGGACGCAAACATCACGCGTGCGCTGCGCCGCTTTCCGGGCGGAATTCGCCTCTTCTGCAATCAGTGTCGGCGGAGCGGCGGCAATAAAAGCAAAAGTCTATTCGCGCCGGCTTCGCCGCGTCTCGCGGTCGCCGCTCGGACGTCTGATAAGGTCGCTGGGCGCGAGGAGCGGAGACGATTTACGAGGCGGGGGTATACGACGTCCAGAGAAGCCGTAGGAAGACAAAGCTTCTCGTCTGTCGGCCGAACGGAACGCCACAAGAGCGCAGGCGCCCGCGCGACGGCTTATCAGCGGCGAAGGCAGCGCCGCAAAGGTGCTAGTTTGACTGTCGGCAGCTAGAAGCAGGGGAGGTCGCCGCTCGACGCCCCGACAGTGTTTATAATCCCATCAAAGAGCGGCCCGCGCCGTCGTCCTGTGTTTTCGAGCGGCGGGCGCCCAGAGTCGGCCTGATAACGACGCCGACGACGACGAGCAACTCTGCACACCCCCCCCCCCCCCCCCAACTGTCGCAACGCAACCAAAATAGCTAAATACACATAGTATTGTAGCAAAGGGCAACAGATTCGGGCGACTTACGAATCCGTGCTTGTCGGAGATGTTGTTGGTGAGCTTGAGCTTGTGGAAGTTGGCCGCCTTGGCCATCCACTGCTCGCCGGGCGCCGGCGAGTCCGGGTGGATGTACATGCGCTTGGGCATCTCCGGATCCGCCTTGCCGGCCACCATCCAGCGACTGTTGTGAAACTTGTAGCGGCAGTCGTCGGCCGGCACGATGTCCATCAGCAGGATGTACTTGGCCTTTTTGTCCAGCCCCGACACGCGCACCTTGTAGGCGGGAAACATGCGCCTGCAAACACAAGCACAACATACATACAGTGACTGGAATATGTAGAGCAGAAATCATGATCCAGTTACTAGTTGAATGGCCATGTTATGTGAACGTAAGGGTAACGGTATTGAGCGATGCGTGTGCATTGCAGTTGGAATACGGACATCTCCTTGCTTCTGTGTTTCAAACTGTAAGACGTCTGCGTCGCAGAATTCGCCGAGAGTATGTTCTAGTCGTCTGGCCAAGCGTGCCCTGGGGGAAGAGCGCGACGACAGGGAAGGGGGGGAGGGGGAGAGACAGTCTGGGGGCGCAAAATTTTACACAATCTCTTTCTTGATTGCTTTATTGAAGCGACGACGACGCGTCGGCGGCGCGGAGGAAGGAGAAGGCGTCGCTCGCTTCAGTGGCTGATTCGGCGCCGCCGCAGCAGCAGCCGAGTAGGCAGCTAATCGTCACCAATACGATGGCGAATGGGAAGATAAACGAATTCGCCCCTCCAGTGGACCGGCGGCGGCGGCGGCGCGTCGCGGCAGCCATCTATCTAGCTAATTTGACGCGGCTGGAGCGCGCGCGGCGCCTTCGGGCTTCCTTCCGCCGGCCGCCGCCGCTCTGATTCCATTGAAAAGTCGACGCGACAATCAGTTTAGCGCGCTGGCCAATTCGTCTCCGACTCTGCCCTCCTACATACTATGTGGAGAAGGGGGGGGGGGGACTATCCTGACAGAAGGAAAACAGCATGCTTCATCAACGCCCCTCGGGGAACGTTCAAGCTCGAAGTGACATCACTGCCTGCGCGTGAAATTCTGACGTACTATACGGTACATACATACAACTCGTTTGCAACAAGCAAGGCAACTACATACATACATACTATGTATTCTGCCGAAATGCAGCAAACGACCGACCTGCCACTCTTGGTGATGACCATTTCCGTGCCGTACTGGTGGAAGGACTCCCAGAGATCCTTCCCTTCCAGTTCCACTTTGGGGTCGTCGACGACGCCGTCGTCCTCGATCGGCGGCTGGTTGGGCGGCGCCGTTAGGAACTCGCCGTCGGCGCCGGTGGGAAGCCCGGGTCCGAATCGGGGAAAGAAGGGGGACGGGCCGGCGTGACCAAAGGGGCCGGGCATCATCCCCGCGGCGGAGTGGTGGTGCTGGCCGAAGGCCGGCGGGAAGTACAGGTGAGGGGGGAGGAAGTGCTGCCCGGCAGTTTGAAGCATCGACTGGAAGTCGGTCGCGGCGGCCCCCGGCAGCATGGCCGGATGAGTGGCGCCCGCCTCGGGCAGCATCAAAGCGGGATTGTAGGCGGCCATAGCCCGCAGAAGCTGGAGTTTACTGTCTTCGTTGGCGGCGGCCGCTGCGACGGCCGCCGCCGCCGCTGCTTGGGCAGCGGGCGCTCCCGATTCGGACCGACTTCGCTCTTGGGAAGAGTCTGCGCCTTCGGTCGGCCTATCGACTTCGGTTTTCGGGGAAGGTAGAGACGACGGACCCTTGCTCTCCGCCAAATCAGTAGCGCCAGCGACCTTTGTCTCCTTCTTGTCGAGCAGCATCGTTTGGCCTTCTGTGACCATCGCTGGCGACCCCAGTTGCTCGTGTGAAGTCTTCTGAGGCCGACCGCCGAACTGCAACGCGGACAACCGTAGCGAACGGCGTTAACGCGGGAGGACAGTCTGAGCCGAGAGGTGCCAATAACTTGTTCGCTTCTGGCCGGTTCAATTCGTTTTCGCGCCTGCCGCCGCGCCGATAGTCGCGCGCAGCCGCCGCCGTTGTCGGCAGCGCAAAAAGCGGTGGGAGAGGCGAGAAAAGTTAACAGGCCCTCGCCGATAAATAGGTTCCAGTATCTATTGTGGCGAGGGTTGCGGCGCGCGCGAGGAGCGCGCGACGACGATCGTCTTGTGACTCGGAAGGCGAGAACGAGGAGGGTGTGAGGAAGGGGGCGAAGAGGGAAAGAAGGAGACAGCCGGCAAACGAATTTTCAGCGGCGCGTGAACTTCTCTTCTTACTCAGCGGGTGGGGAGGTGGAGGGCGCTGGAGAAGCGATCGACGAACGGCGGGACGTCTTGACGACGGCCGCCTCCGCCGCCGCCGAGGAAGAGACGCGCGAAGACCTCCTTAGCGCGTGCAGAGACGCTCTCGAGCCGGCGCTGTCAGTTGGCGCGCGAGCGAGTAAAACAAAACAGAAGACGACAGCGGCGGTCGGCGCAACCGGGAGAAGCCAAGAGTGGTGGCGGCAGCCCGCCGCGCGAAGATGGGATGAGTGGGACGGGGCGAAGCGGTAGCGCGCGAGAGGAGGCGCGGCTGCCGACGATAACTTTGTCACCTACGAACAGCGACGCTGCCTATCCTCTTCTGTCCATGAGAAGGCGACCAATGAGCGGCGGCCATTCCGCCGAGTGGGCGTGGTCGGTAGGCGTGGTCTTCGGCCGACTCCCTAAACCGCTCCTTCGAGAGGACAGAGCGGCGGAGGAGTGCGAAGAGCGAGCGGCGCCGCTGTTCATTTGGCAGTCGGTGGGGGTGCTCGAGAGAGACGGCGCTGACAAGTGACCACCTATCGTGGCGGACAAATCGCCCCCGGTGTCGCCGGTCGTTGGGCTAATCTCCTTTCCTTGCGCAGGGCAGGGTCTCGCGAGACAATGGAGTGGAAGGGGCGAGCGATGATGGCACGCGCCGATAAGGAAGCTCGCGAACCTGTCCCCCGCCCGCTCCTTGATCCGTCTGATCCCGTTCACACTTACTCGGCCACCCAGAAAATGGGACCCGGATCGCTCTTGGGTTCGATTCCAGCGTAAGGTAGATAGTGTCTCGCTTGCTTGTCCTCCCTCCCCTCATTCCTCACCCACTCCAGAAGGCGACTTTAGCTTCGTCCCCTGTACTGCTTGTTTGACAGGCAATGGTCTAAGACGGCTTGGTGCTTGAATGCGTGTTGTATCATCCCCCATCAAGAAGAGAGGGGAACTGTAATGGCAGAAGGCGCCTGCGTTTCGCTCTTGGCAAGAGAGTGTCATATTCGGCACCGTCGGCGACACCATCTGCTGAGTGAGAGGAGATACCCATCGCCTTCTCCCTTTTATGCCCCCTTCTCGTCCCAATTGACTCCGCCTTTGTTTCGCTGCTGACATTTGCCATTTCGCTCCTCCTCCTCTCAGACAGAGGAGGCGCCGCCGCCTGTGGTGCCTCTTATGCAGTCGACAAGTAACCTCTGAGTTATGTGAGCATGCACCGACAAACGTGATTGCTGGACGCACGATACGCAAGAGACAGTTGCGAACTGCGAAGTGCCTTGACTGGCTTCCCATTTCCGGATACAGTAGGTACGTACATTTGGCGTCAAGCCACTGCTCGACTTCAAAGTCGACTTCGCCGGCTGGACGGAGGAAGCGAAATTATCCCCAGTGTTTCCTTTGTCGGCGTCGCGTCGCGGCCATAATCAGGCCGACTTTATGGGCGTTTAACTCGCTCGCCGTCGCCGTCGCTCAGTCACTCACCCAGACGCCATTTTCTGGCCTTCGCGACGGCGGCGAGCGCATGAAATTTTACGTTTCCTTATATTCTGCCACTTCGGCGCTTTACGGCCCGCCACCGGCTCCGAGCCTTTGTTGTCGGCGAAAGGAGAATATACGGTAGGAGGCGAGGAGAAGAGGGCCGAATGTGCCAGCACCGTGCTATTATCTCTGGAGCTCCCCTCGCGAGGGCAGCAACGCGCGCTGGCAGAGTCATGGCGCAGTTCTAAAGAACAACCAACCAACGGCCGTCTCTGTTGAAGAACAACGTTCGCGCGCAGGTTCAGGCCAGAAAGAGAGGGAGGATGCGCGACTTGACGACGAGACGCGAACGCATCTGTCAAGCGAAGGCGTTGTTTCCTCGCAAACATCGACACCGCAAGTAGTAGACCCGCGCCGAGGAAAACCGGTTCCTTTCTCACCTTCGCTGTCTCGCACCTCAGACGAGCGCTTCCTCTAACTTCATTTGTACATGAGTCTTGCGCCATGGTCGGTTGTTCTCTCTTTCACTCGAGTCAGCCTTTTCTAGTCTGCGAGTGCCCTTGGATCTAATTGTTGCCGCTCGTCGCGTGTCGTCGTCGCTAAAGCCAGCCGACGGGAATGGACGGAGGATCAGTCCTTAATTTTGCGCGCTCGCGCGTCGAGAAGAAAGCGAGTCAGTTCGCGCGTTCTGCGTGTTCTCGAGGGTGTCACACGTGGCGAGACAGCCAACAGCGGCCTCTGAGGATCACAGCTGTGGGACGCAAAGTGCCGACGGCGGCAGCGCTCGTCTGTCACCACCGCCGCCGATGGACGGCGAGGCGAGAATGGCCATTGTTGGGCGCACGCGCGCGAATCGTTCTTCGTCGCGCCGGCCGTCGACCATAACCGGTCGACTTAACGTCCAATTTCACGCAAATTCAGAAAGGAACGAGCGTCGCGCCGATTGAAAGAATCGCGCCTTTCCTTTTCAGGAAGCGTCGTCGACGGAGGCCAAAGACAGGCAGAAGAGAGTAAAAGTTCTTGTCTCTCCCCTCCTCTCCCCCCCCCCCCTCGTCCACTCCATTCAATCTTCTGTCGCGCCCATCCCCCTCCCCCCTCCCCCCCTTTCTGCGCCTTCTCACTTTCTCACTCTCGACGACTGGAGGGAAACCGAAGGAAACAAAGGATAATAGGCGGTTTCTGGGGGGGCAGGCGACGCCAATAAATCCTCCGCTTATCAAAGGTGTGATCTTGGCTGGCGGCCTTGCATATCCCGTCCGTCGCCGTCCCCTTTCTTGGGCCCACGCAAATGAGAGAACAGCAGAACACATGGCGGCCCCAAGAGAGGAAACCGATGTTTGAGGGACGCCAAAGAAAAGAACTGAATGAGTAATGCGGTGGGGCGTCAAGTGCGCGAAACAGTGTCTGACTTCCTTCCAGTGAAGCGTTGTCTGCAGTGCAGAAGCCAGGCATAGTTGCTTGAGCCTTGTGCAAAGTGGGCAGCGCCTGCCGCTTGATTCTGCATCACACTTCGCAGACTGCATCATCATCAAAGGCGGTTGGCGCCCAAAGGTGGCGAAGTTGGCGCGCCGTTTCTCGCTCGCGCCGTCGTCGGCGGCGATGGAGTTTCGCGCGTGCGCGTGCGCGAAGTTCGACCGCCCTTCTCCGACGCTCGGGGTGGAAGGAGACGTCTCGGGCGTGCCGCCGCCGACCGCTCGGCGCCGAATGAATTATGGACGCGAGTTCTCGCTTCGAGTGAAGTTGCATACTCGGCCGACGCCGGCGCCGTCGAACGTTATGCCGATACTTGTCACGCAGTCGCGCCCGTCGCCGATGGAGCGGCGCCGGCGACGCTGTTCTTTCTCCCCTTTTGCGCCAAAAAGACAATGACGGTCGTCTTCGTCGCTTGGCGCCACCTTGGCCCGTTGAAGACGTCGGCGGCAGAACGGAAGGAGGGGACAGAAGAGCGTCCAACTCAAGTTGCGCCGGGCGAGAGACGTCTTGGGGTCGGCGCCGATCACAGGCGTAGCCCAAATCGGCCATCGCAACCATTTTTCATTCGATCCATCTCGCGCGGCGCGTCGAAAGACAATTCCATCTGACTATTTTAGTTCAATCTCTCTCGCTCGCGCCGCGAGCGCGTGGAGACGCGTCGTCGGCCAGGCACGGTGCAGCACGGGAGGCGCGCGAAACAAAAACCACACCACACCACAACCTCAGTCGGTTGAACGTCGAAGTCGACCAAGTTCGCCGAGTCTGCGGGGAGTCCGCTGCAGTGTCCTTATTCTATGATACAGCGTACACTTCTTCCAAAGAGAACGGGCGATCTCTCGGGGACGCTGGCGTTAACTGCAATTAATCATTAACGCGATCATACTTCGGTGGAGTACATACCTACCTACACCAAGTTGTATGCTGTATGTACAATCGTTTAACATCGGGCTTCTCAAAAGCTACCGTAAGCCAACGCGCAGAGGTAAGCAAAGGTGCTTCATTCGCTGCTTAGCGGCAGGTCGATTGTATGGTTGAGGAGGAGGCCGGCGGCACTCCTCTTTTCCCCCGACACTTGGCCTGTTTGAGCGAGTGGCGCGAAGTGGTTTGCCGATTGTCTCGACGGTCGTCAACAATCTAAACCCTTTATCCTCGCGAGCGCATAGTCTCACGGCCGGCGTTGCTACCGAAGAGGGGAGCGGACGCCACTTACAGAAGCCTCTGTGGAGGCAGCTCTACGACAGTCGTAGCCGGTAGCGGCGACGGGGCGGACTACAATAGCGCTGTTGACTGCGCGACACGGTAGCGGATCGAGTGGTCGCGGCGCCGCTAGGTCGCAGAATCGACGAAGGCATCCACTTGGAGCGCCGCCGTCGCCGCTTATGGCCGGCGGCCGGCTGGAGTGCGTCAGGCGCCGTCAGACCACCTCTCTGCCGCCTCTTTGGCTGTTTGCGGCGGCGGTGGCGGCTTTCTGCAGTTAGACGCGGCAGCAGTCACGGACAAGACGGTGGTGTTCGATTACCATCGGCGCCGCTAGCTCACCCGGCGCCGACGCTTCCCTGGCGCCGAGCAACTTGTTCCCTTTCTCTCTGACTCTCCTGTCGTCCCTGTCGACATTGTTGGAGATCGCATCAAAGGAAGCTCTTTGCTCCCACCGACAGCACAAAAGAATCGCCGCCTAAGAGTATCATCGTCAGTTGGTGATTTGTCCACTGCAGTTAATTCGACAACGATTTGCGAAAAGTACATAACAATGTACATACGTGAAGTAAGTACTGCAAAGGAAGAGCAAATCATCGCAGAAATGGCGCCAGAGGCACTTGTGGTTAGGTGCGCACAACAAGTTGCAAAACTTTTCGGCGTTGCGTCGGTTTGTGATAGATTTTTAGATAGGGGTGGTCTCTAGTCGGCAAATGCTAGCTATTTGCACTGCGTAAGTTTGCAGAATTCTGGTCGCGGACGTTTTTCTATGCCATGTATCATGCCTCTAGGCCTGCCCAAATCTATGCCATGCCTAAATCCATCAATAAGCGCCACCTTATTTGAGGATTTACGGTAGCTACTATTCCATTCGACCGGACGAACGCCTGTCTGAGATTGCATTTGGCTGGTGGTCTCGGGGCCTTTCCGCGCGAAAATTGAGACCTCATCAAGTTGGCCGTCTTCCACAAGCCGATAACAGTGGCGCCGCGCCGGTCAATTGACTCGGCTCCCAAGGACCGTCCCGCCGCCGCCTTCCCCCTTCGCCATTTGTTTGCTAATCCGACCGAGAGACAAGCTGCCGAGAATGGGAATCGGAGCCGCCGCCGCCGCCGTCACGAAGACGAGTGCTTGTCGTCCTCCGCCTCACTTGCGGAGCGCTGTCTCCTTTCTTAGACGACGGCTGAGTGAGTAGCTGCCTTCCTTCTTGCGCCCTCTGATGGCGGCGGTTGTCCGCTGTTTGCCCGCTCATTTCCCGAGGCGCTGTCCGTCGTCGAAGGCGCTGCCGGCAACGGCGACATTCGATCGGGCGCGACTTTCACCGCCCCGACACTTAGCGACCAGCAGCGTGACAAACAGTGACGCCTGCTAGCGCCCTCTATCCTCTTGGGGGTCCCACAGGCGCCTTCTAGTCTTTCGCAAATCTTCTCCCCGGCATTCAATCGGCCTCCGTCGGCGGATCTCCCTCCCTGCCGCCGGCTACCGTAACCGGCTCAGCCAACAGCCGAAAGTACTACCCACAGAAGCCTGTGGGAATGGTCGACGCAAGACAAGAAGACGACGGCTCACACGTCAGCTGCGCCTGTCTGCCGAAGGATATATGCCATGCATGCTCCCCTCGTGCGTGCAGGTGGCGATCGCGCGCGAAGGAAACGAGATAACATCAACAATGAGTTGTCGAGGGGCAATTTTCTCCGCCTTCCGCAACCGATCCGGTGACTGCTAATCCGGGAAGGGGAGACGGACTCGTCAGTCAGTCAACGGCAGCAACACAGCGTTCATTCTGTTGTCAAACTGATTCCATCGCAAGTGCGAATGAGGGAAAGGCGGAGAAAATTGCACCCCGGTACCGTCGCTGACTTGTCAACACCGTGGGTGCAGGGAGGGGGTCTACAAAACAGCCAGTTCCGAGCGAGTGTTAGAGGCTAACAAACAGCGAAGTCCTGCCACGACTCGAAGAGCTGCCGGTGCGTCGCCGTCGGCGATTTCAAAGGGTCCACCGGTCGTTGGTAGAGCCCTGTTGCCGTTAACGATCGAAAGCACTTTCTTGAACTGGGCGGCGGCCGGTCGCCGCCGAACCGAACGAACTGCCCAGTCGATTGGAACCAAATGTGAGCGGCTGCCGTCGCGGCGCCTCCTCCTCCTCGTCGCCAGCCGCCGTTCTGCCGATGGTTGCTGCCACTTCTACCCGAAGGCAGCGAACGGCGCCGACGACGATCAAAGGGAAGCGCCGCCGCCGGATGGGCGAAGCGACAAAAAGGCCACTTCGCCGCTGCCGCCGCCGACCGACGACATCATCAAAAGCCATATTGTAGGGCCGGCCGGTCGCCCCTCGAGAAGTCAGAGTAAATTGGCAATAAACCTGTTACAACCGGCGCCTGGCCTAATGGCGCTACCGACAGCTGACGCAGCCACTACTCCGTCGGCAACGACGCAATGAAGCGCTTCGAAAGACAAACACGTACGAATCGCCCTGCATTCCTTTCAGTCGCACCCTTGGCCCTAGCATCAGGGAGGGGGCAGGTAGACCGCCGTCTGCGAAAAGTATAAGTGAAATTAATCAGATTAGGTACATATTACACAATAGAATATAGCAAAACAGACTGATTAAATAAAATTGTTATGTTTGATTCGCCTTGAGTGGCCATGTTACATTTAACACATTTCATACTGGAAATATTGGACCTAGATAAAATAGAACAAATCTTAATTGAACTTAAGCTAACTTGATCCAGGTTTAATATTTTTTTGTTTAATATTAACATCGCACACCAAAAACGGCACTGTCTTCTGTGAAGAGAGCGGTATGTACCACAAATCACTATGTAAACCACAAACAGAAAGAATAATAATAAACAATAATAAAAAGCTAAGAATGATATTATGTAGGTTAAGTTGACCTAGATATAATTAAGCAAATATAACGTCTGGGTCAAGTTAGCCTAAGTTCAGTTAAGTCTAGTTAGACAAATAAAACAAATAAAAGTAAATAATTTTCATCAAATTTATTAAAGTAAGTCAAGTTACATTAAATGAAAAGAAATTAAATTACATTAAGACACGTTCTTTGGTGGGGTCAAGCTTCTCGTTTGTACTGTGGCCACATAAAAAAAATCAATACAACCGATTTCGCTGAAAATTGGTGAGTGTATAGAGGGTGCCAAAAGTGATATTTTCTTCAATCAAACACACCCTGTACAACGCACCATACCAGAGATAGACGTGCTCAAAGATTGCCGAAAATCCAAAGTGACAGGTGTTCACATTTCGCATTGTCATTTGCTCTTGAGTTGTGCAAGGATGACCAAAATTGCACCACATAGGCAGTTTTGAACGCTCTTTCGAATGATAGCCTCGCACCCCACATAGCGCTGCCTGTGGGTGAGATACGTGCTAAAATATCCAAAATTTGCAATTTTAGAAAAACGGTTTTTCGACTGTAACTTTTGCGTGCGTGTTGGGCCAAGGCTGATTTTTTAGTATATTATAGCGCGACCAAAGACCTTTCGAATGATACTCAAATGTAAACAATTTAGCCATGCGCCGATGACGAAAACCGCGAAGAACCGATTTTTATTCAGTCAAAGATTCATGGGGTGCTACGGTTTTGGGCCGCAGCTTTTTCATGCGAGCAGGGACAGCCCTGGTTTTTCAGTACGTTTTAGCGCGTCCAACGCGCTTTTCAACCGTACCAAAATTTAGAAAATTTAATAATGCGCTGGCAACGAAAAACGCAAAAAACCAATTGTAGGAAATTTGTCACTTAAAGCTGTGTGGCAGCCCAACGAAACAATGTGTGGAGATAGTGTAGTTGAGTGAACTACTCGTCTGTGGAGCCGCTATCACTCTGACCAGTGTCAGCAAAATCGGTTGCAAAAAATTTTCTTCAAAATTTACGTGACGTTGGTTTCTTGAAAAATTTATTTTGCAACCGATTTTGCTGAAACTTGTCAGAGCGATAGCGGCTACACAGACGAGTAGTTCACTCAACTACACTATCTTCACACATCGTTTCGTTGGGCTGCCACATAGCTTTAAGTGACAAATTTCCTACAATTGGTTTTTTGCGTTTTTCGTTGCCAGCGCATTATTAAATTTTCTAAATTTTGGTACGGTTGGAAAGTGCGGTGGACGCGCTAAAACGTACTGAAAAACCAGGGCTGTCCCTGCTCCCATGAAAAAACCGCGGCCTAAAACCGTAGCACCCCATGAATCTTTGACTGAATAAAAATCGGTTTTTCGCGGTTTTCGTCATCGGCGCACGGCTAAATTTTTTACATTTGGATATCATTTGAAAGGTCTTTGGTCGCGCTATAACATATTAAAAAATCAGCCTTGGCCCGACGCGCACGCAAAAGTTACAGGCGAAAAACCGTTTTTCCAAAATTGCCAATTTTGGATATTTTAGCACGTATCTCACCCACAGGCAGCGCTATGTGGGGTGCGAGGCTATCATTCGAAAGACCGTTTAAAACTGCCTATTTGGTGCAATTTTGGTCATCCTGGTGCAACGGAAGAGCAAATGACAATGCGAAATGTGAACACCTGTCACTTTGAATTTTCGGCAATCTTTGAGCACGTCTATCTCTGGTATGGTGCATTGTACAGGGTGCGTTTGATTGAAGAAAATATCACTTTTGGAACTCTCTATGCACACACCAATTTCGTCGTGTGGCCGCAGCATTCTTGACCCCACCAGAGAACGTGTCTTAAATTGAACTGAATTGAATATAATAGAACTAAAGTTAAATAGCCTGCATCAAATCTATTTAAGTTAAGTTGCATTAAATTAAATTCAATGGAAGCAAATCAAATAAAACGAAATCAATCAAATTAAACTAAATTAAATTAAAATATATCACGTTAAATTAAATCAAAGTAAAGTAAAGTAAACTAAGTCAAATTAAACTTAATCAAATCAAATGTAGAGGAAATCAAATTAGAAGTAATTGAAAAAACAAATCTGAATTAATAATTAATAGCTAGATAACAAATAATGAATTGTGAATAAGTAGTTAAACCAAAAACCAAATAATTTACATAAATTTAACTTAATTCGATACAATTTATTTACATTGAACAAGCAAATCAAAGCAAGTTAAATTAAATCAAATTACCCTACGCAAAACAGAATCGAATTAAATTAATGCTTTGTAGTTGGGACGCAGCCGCGAGTGCAGGGTTTTGTCAGCTTCTTAGGACCACACAGGTGGCCATCATCTACAAAACATGGCAATAAGCCAGTCGCACCCACAACCTTCCTTTGCAACAAGAACATAAATTATACAAAACAAACCAGAGTTACATAGCTGAGTTTTGATCGCTAGATCTACAGACTACAAAGTACCTACCAGCGCGCCCTCACCAGTAAATGACTGACACTTTTTTGGCAACAAATTCATAGGGCAAAATATCGCTCATTCCACACAGCTCAGTGATAGCACTCCAACGACCTGCTACTCTGGACGTGGGCAACGGCGTTGGTCGTGAGCGTCGCAGTCGTCGGCTGCTTCAATGAGAAGAAGCAGCAGCAGCAGCAGCAGCAGTGAAAGACGCCGGCTAAGAAAGAAGCGCCGACGAAGAAGACGGCACCGCCATCGTCGAAGAAGCATCCGCCGCGACCGCTGGCGAAACCGAAGCAACAACAATAGCAGCAGAAGGCGAAGTCGGGTCGTCGTCGAAAGGAGACGCCGTCGCCGCCGCCTCTGCCGAAGCTGTCGACGGTGACTCCGGCGCCTTCGACTGGGCCGAGCGCGGGGACCGGACCGACGACGTTGCCGACCGTCTTGGACATATTCAAACAGAGTCCCGTGCCGGACAGTTGGATAGCGCCGACGAGCGACTTCATGGGCCAACTTATGCGCAAGATGTGGTGTCAATTCCCATTAGCGAGAAGGCGATTGTAAGGGGAGGCTCTCCACCTATAGTGCGCAATTTGGTTTCTGAAGGGTCTCGGTATAATCATCGCATAGAAATTTCCATCGGTTACTGTTGTTGACGAAGTTACAGACGCGCATATATCAAAATATCGGTTTGAGCGCGTTTTGTTCTTGTGTTTCAAAGAAAGTTTGTTTCAAGTTTTCAACCGATTTCTCCGTTCATGGCTGCTTTGAAAGAGGACATCTGGGAGGGAGCACCAAGAGCCGAACAGTACGACAATGCTCGCGCAGGCAATTCAAGCCGCTTCAGCGACTATTTCGCTTGCAACAGGACAGATCTTGCAACAGGACAATCGGCCCGCTCTCTAGCATTTGTTTTGCGCGCCGCTTTGTACGGCGCGTTCGCGAGGCAGTCGGCGCCATTTAGCTTGCAACAGGACAGACTTTCTGCAACAGGACGCTGCAACAGTACAGACGTTGCAACAGGATCGTCGCGCGAGGCGACCAGCGCCGGTGGCTCGCAACAGGACAAACCTTTGCAACAGGACAGATTTTGCAACATTGGCTCGCAACAGGACAGACCTTCTGCAACAGGACAGATTTTGCAACAGGACACATCTTGCAATAGCACAGACCTTGCAACAGGACAGAATTTGCAACAGAACAGATTTTGCAACAGTACAAATCTTGCAACAGTACAAATCTTGCAACAGGACAAATCTTGCAGCAGGACAGATCTTGCAACAGGACAAATCTTGCAACAGGACAGATTTTGCAACAGGACAAATCTTGCCCCAGGACAAATCTTGCAACAGGACAGATTTTGCAACAGGACAGACCTTGCAAAAGGACAGATTTTGCAACAGGACAGACCTTGCAACAGGACAGATCTTGCAACAGGACAGATCGTGCAACAGGACAGATCTTGCAACAGGACACGTCTTGCAACAGGACAGACCCTGCAACAGGACAGATCTTGCAACAGGACAGATCTTACAACAGGGCAAATCTTGCAACAGGACGGATCTTGCAACAGGACACATCTTGCAGCAGGACAGATCGTGCAACAGGACACATCTTGCAACAGGACAGATCTTACAACAGGACAGACCCTGCAACAGGACAGATCTTGCAACAGGACAGACCCTGCAACAGGACAGATCTTGCAACAAGACAGATCTTACAACAGGGCAAATCTTGCAACAGGACAGATCGTGCAACAGGACAGACATTACAACAGGACAGATTTTGCAACAGGACAGACCTTGCAACAGGACAGATTTTGCAACAGGACAGACCTTGCAACAGGACAGATCTTGCAACAGGACAGATCGTGCAACAGGACAGATCTTGCAACAGGACAGACCTTGCAACAGGACAGATCTTGCAACAGGACAGACCCTGCAACAGGACAGATCTTGCAACAGGACAGATCTTACAACAGGGCAAATCTTGCAACAGGACAGATCTTGCAACAGGACAGACGTGGCAACAAGATGGTCGCGCGAGGCGAACAGCACCGTTGGGTCGCAACAGGACAGATTTTTCAACAGGACAGATCTTTCAACAGGACAGACCTTGTAACAGGACAGACCTGGCAACAGGACAAACCCTGCAATAGGACAGACCCTTCAACAGGGCAAATCTTGCAACAGGTCAGACCTTGACAATGAACAGGGCGGACGTTGCGGCGCGCATGCGAGGCGACCAGCGCCGTTGGCTCACAACGGGACAGACCTTGCAACGGACAGACCTTGAACAGGACAGATCATGCAACAGGACATTACGGCCATTGACGACTACATTCCATGGTATTCAGATCTCAGGCATTCTTCTGCAACGGGAAGGAACGGCTAGTCTAAGCGATACTGCATGGAGATAAGCACGGAGGGCAAAACCGAACCAGCGACGCATTAACCGAAGGAAGTCGCCGCGACGCGAGTGGGCATCATCAGCAAGCAGTAAGCAATTGTGGACGTGTTAGACAATTAGTCTTCAAGAACGCGAGAGATTGTAGAGTTGTGGGCGCTGCGCTTCTACGACTAATCCAGTCTACCTATGTAGGTACGACGAAGCCAGGGGAAGTACTCCAGCTTGTATTCCACGTCCAAGTCAGTCACCAGCAAGTTGTCTCCGTACAATAGAGGAATAATCTCCTCGTCAGCTTCGATGGTCCAGCTGAAGCGGGTAGGGTGCATGCGCAGCTGCTGGCGGTGGGAAGGCCACTCGACCTGAGTGACACCTCCCACTTGCTGACGGGAAGCCCAGACGTCGACCTCATAGATACTAAGAAGACGCAGGCGGGGGCAGCGCTCCACCAGGTCCACAAAGCTGGCGGGCGACAGGGCTCCTCCTCCCTGCTCTCGTTCCTCGAGTGTCAACACCTGTAGAAACACCCTGTGGATGACAATGGTCTCCAGCAGGGGCGACTCCATGGCCAGACTGCGTAGAATCGACGTGGTCCCGCTTTCCTGACGAAATGTGTTACCGTCGCTAGCTTAGGAGAGCTACATATGTAGGTAGTACGTACATACCACAATTACGGGATAAAACCATTGCAAAAGCAGACGAAGGCTACCGAACTCAGATCGCACACAATTTCACTCAAAATGTAATTGTTGCTCTAAGACAGTCAATAATTCGCCCAACCATGTAGCAGGCAAGTCCAATGTGTGCCAGTGCGTAGAACTGGAAGCTGCAACTATATGTATTGGCCGGGAATTCTAACCCGCGCAACTGCAGACGCTTCAAGGAAGAGTGCTGCAGCTTTCGGAGGGTCGACACCACCACGTCAGGAGACGTGGGATTAACTTCGCACCCATAGAGACGCAGCTCGATAGAAGGAGCGGCAATCGAAGAGAAAACAGCCGCCAGTGGTGGGCTCTGCCAGAATCTGGGGTACGAGGGTCTAACCCTAAATGTCAGATATTCAGACGTCGAGATGAGCACGTTGACGTGTTGGAGCGATGACAGCGACAGCAGGGCCACAGCCAGATTGTGCAGCACGCCCCACTGCGCCTCATCGGTCACGTCCACTTCTACTTCTGGCGGCGTGCCTCCGATTTCCAACCAGAAAGACAGGCACTTGATTGAGGACTTTGACAAAGCGTTGTCGCTGAGGCAGAGCTCCGTTATCTTCTCCAAGACGCTGTGGTCGCTGGGGTAGAACAAGGCCTGGACCTTCAGGTGGCGCGTGGAAGAGGCGCAAAGGCGCCACAGCTTCTCCAGCAGACGGCCCTGACGCTGCTTCTTGACTGTGTCAGTGAAAGCGCTCTTGAAAGTCAACTTCGACTCTTCTCCATTCTCAGTCTTCAAGAAGAGAATTGTGGTGGTGGAGGCGAGTTCTATTTCCTCATTCTCAAGAAGAGACAGGTCAACAACTTTAACTGGAGGCGGCCTCGCCTTTTCACAGAGGCATTTCCACAACTGGCAGACCACTGGCACGACACAGAGGAACTGCTGGGGGCTGAGGTGGGAGAAAATCTCCAGCAGCACATCGTTTGGGAGGATCTCGTTGATGGATGGCCCAGTTGCTGAAACAGCGTGATATGGCGGTCTTGCAGGACCTCGTTGAGGGATAACAAGCCCCGAGAAATCCGGGTTTCTATGCATGAACAGTTTTGCCTCTCCAGTGGCAGTATTCTCTTTCAACGACAAGCTTTCGCCTTCCATATTATTCGTTCTCGGCAGTTGGTTTTGGATGGCGATGCCGTTGTGCTGCTCTGCGCTCTAGCCCTGTCTGTGTTGGAGTGTTCTGTGCGTCTAGCCCAGAAACATCAGCTGTTGTATGGCGCCCAGTAAAGAGCGAAACAGAGAGATCCTGTGTCCACTGCATTTGTGTTGTATGGCGCGCAGTAGAGAGCCAAAGAGAGAGAGAGACCCTGCGTCCACTGCCCTTGTGTTGTATGGCTCTTATGTGAGGATGGCTGCCCAGCGACTAGAGCGCGTCAGTGGATATTAGTCCGTAACCCCCCCCCCCCCGCGCTGCCATTCCTTGTCTAGGCTACTGGCGGTGTGGGGAACTGCCTAGTGCCTAGTACCTACCTACCTACCTGTACCTAGAAGATCTGCAACATACCGCCTGTTCATCATCAGTCTTCACAAAATATGCACAAATTCACCTGTCATTAGTCAGGGCAACTGATTCTTTCGTGTCACATCGTAGCCTAGGTCGACGAGGACGACGCAATGGGTTATAGGACTTTTCCAAAAATCGGGCGTGGTGGC
>JASAMZ010014236.1:0-13258 GCA_030248115.1 Linhomoeus sp. GSCO2_2 | reverse complement strand
AGATACAGGAGGACTGCAATGAGTTCAATCAGTCGGGAACCGACTAAGGGTCATTTGGGGGAACGGCACAAACGCTCAGAATTATCTTCCAAACGGCGAGCGATGAACGTAACAAAACGAGTAGGGGTCTCGGACGGGGCATTGTGACCGTGGGAGAGCGCATACACGTCAGGGGGACGTGAAACAGAGGGAGGGTAAATCGGTTGGCTCAGAGCCATCCAAACGTTTGCAAGTTTGCAACAACAAAGTAACGGTGACGCTCACAACTGAAAGCATGCAATGGGCGAAATCAGCACTGTCTGGACGATTTCAAATAACTGCATAGCAAAGGAAAGCGGGAAACTAAGCGGGAAAACGGTTCGCAACCAAAACGAGAACATACCGTACACACAGAACCGCACTTTCTCAACGCTCTTCTTGCGATTCGTCAACGGGGGTACGGGTATCGGGTGCTGTGACAGGACGTGTTGCCGTCGGCCCTTTTCCAATAGTCGATTCGCCCTGCAGCAGCAGCTTTCACGGCGCACTCGGTGTCGACTCGTCTTCTGAGTAGACATGCGTCTTCCTCGCTCTGCGCTGTGGGCCCGTTCTTAGCTTCCGTGCGGGCGACGGCTCTCTTCCATTAGTAATAGCTGCACCAGTGGTGCCATTGTCTCTTTGGCGTCGACGGCGCCTTCGTTCGGCTCGTCTTGCAGTCGACCGGATTCTCGCTTTGGCGCTACCTGGTTTCTCCTCTTCTTCGTGAACGACCTCGGCGGTCGTCTACATAGCGTTCAACCTTGGCCAAGAACGCGCCTTGTGGCGTTTTTTGCTTTGCTTTGGCAGTGAGTCTTCCTCGCGCCGTCGGCGCGGAACAGCAGCTCCTTCACTGCGCGTTTCGCCATCGACAAGTGGTTGTGCCACTTGTTCTCTTGCCAGTACCGATGCTCTGTCGGCTTCTTTCAGACTTTCAGGGACTTCAGAAACGAACCCACACTGACCTCTGGTTATCGGTCGGTTTACTAGCTGAGTCTGTAGCTGTAAAAGACCTCCAGCGTGATCCCCTCCTTCCCATAGGGCCAAGCCTGCGCTAGTTCTAGAGTAGTGTCGAGCTCTCCCCCCATATCGCCTCTCTGCTCTACACAACACACAATCCCCATAGGACTGCTTGGGGAGGTGGGGGAACCTTCCGCTGGTCGGTTGGTTCCTTGCAGGGTGATTGGAGGCACGCCCACCCACAAACGCAGGCGAACATAGGGAAGTAGTTGCTACTGTAATATTCCACTATCGCTGGTTTTGCCTCTGTTTCTGAGCTGTGATCCGTATCTGCTGAACTGCGGCGCTGACGCCACCACTGGGGCCAACCTTCCTCCACCTCTGGGACACTTTCATCCATGGAGACTTCAACCACAACCTCGGCTTCTCGTGGACCCATTTCTCTCACACACTGGAGATCTACACTGGAGAACTGGCTTCCTTGGCGGAATTCCAATGGGACCTTCAACGACCACTTTTCTGCCACTGCAACTCTGATGGCCACTCCAAGCGCAACTCCCATTGCCTTTCTTCAACCCTTCGGAGTGGGGACTCCCAGCTCCCGCTGACTCACACCACCGCTCGTCGACACTTCAACCTCTCTCGAGGCGCTGCATTCTGTGCGTCTCACTCACACTGCCGTCACGACGAGCGTCCGGCGCCGACGGCCGTCTCCAAGGGTGAGCCGTGAGATTCATCTTGAAGTCTATCACTGTATGACTGAAATGCCTTTTGTTCTTTTAGCGAGACGAACTGGGGAATGGGGCGCAGCCAAGCAAATAAGGGCTGTAAGCCATTGCCGCCATTCTTCAGCTGCTTCACACCTACCCTGTTACAGGTGGGTATTCCCTCTCCTTCTGTTGCTCTCAGTCTCTCTGTGCTGAATGCGATGTGCGAAGAAAATTACTTATTGAGTTTCTTTGATTCAGGGCCAGGCGTTAGGGCACCAACGGTCTCTACAAAGCTCTGACCTCAGTTGGTGCTGATGGCGTCTGGACGCTCACTCAACTGGGAGCACTGGTGAGTGGCGACTTGTTTCTGTGATTGATTCTGCAACGCTTCACTTGAAACTGACTTCGCTTCTATTCAGGAGTTGCCGCACACTGACTGGGTGGAACCAATCCTTGACGAGGATTCGACCTCTCTCCGTTCTGCTACATCTCTTCACCTTCGATGAGATAATAGGACACCCACACACCGACACTGCTTTCGACATGGGGTGGAGTGGACACTGCTGCACACTTTGCCGACTTCTCTCTGGAGTGTGACGCTGCAGCTCTGCTGATGGATCGTCTGAGAGGACATGACCGCTTCAAAGGGTGGCCCCTTCTTGCCTCGAACTGTGACCAAACAAGAGAACCGCTGATGATGATGAACAGGATCGATCATCATTGATACATCGCCTTGCGTCGCTTTTCGAAGAAGCTGTGTTGATTGCTTGTGACTAGATACTCTACTGGAGTATCAATCTAACCACGCACGTTGACGCGACCCCAACAGCAGCAGCGAATGTGAACATAACGTCGCTCAACCAACGAGTGGCGCACATTGGTCAGGTTGCAGTGCCACTACGCAACGCTATGCGTTAGGATATCGCAGTAACAACGAGCGTCGAGGTGAATGACCCTTTCCGATGTTCACTCGGGCAGGAGCAGCTTTGTATCTACAGCAGCGTAGCTCAGTAGATATGTAGGCGGCTATTCGCAAAGATCGTTTGCATCGCGCAACTCTGGCCGCACGGCAATACCGTACCACTAAACACAAAGAGCGTACCCGAGACCAACTGGCCTCTCGTCGTTACTCTCCCGGCCAACTGGAGACAATACGCCGTAACCCGACGGAACCTGTGTCCACGGCGTCGTCTACGCTGCTGCGTCGCTGAGCTGCCGTGTCACACCACGCAACATCGGCTAAATCTACACAAGGTAACTAGAGTGCGGTGTGACCAATAACCCATCCGATGATTAGTTATCACTAATGCCAGCAAGACGGCTTGGGGGAAGGCACTTCTCCAGACAACCTCAATACTTCGTCGCCCTCATGCCAAAAGGGCCTATGTAACATTTTGGTCGAAATGGAGTTAATGGTACCTGAAGGCTTATATGAGTAACGGAGAGTATCTGGGACACAATGCAAGCTAGCCATGTCTCTGCTGCAGGGATACTGTAGTTTTTGTGGGGCCACGTGTGCATAACAAATTCAATGGGCTAAGTGCGTCGTGAAAAGCGCTACGGTAATTTACAATCTTTTGGTCATAGCTCAAAACTGCAGAAATGTGACACAGGCCTTTTGGTTCGAGGGCGACGACTTAGCAAGTCAGCCGGCGAACATCCGCTCAATCGTTTGCACCTCTGGTAGCGCCTACTGTACAGTATAGTGTTCGTCCGGGATCCCGAAACGGGATCCCGATCGCGGGATCCCGACCCTAATTTTGGGACGGGATCCCGTCCCGAATCCCGTCCCACCCAAAATTCGGGACCCCGATCCCGTTCCCGATCCCGGATTTTTAAAAACCTAATCCCATTCCCGATCCCGGTCCCGAAGAAATGAAAACGACGCTTGGAGGCTTGAAATAGTGTCACCACAATACTGCACAAAATTGTGTATAAATCTCACTCCAAAATTACAAAATTGTCGTCTGTAATGCAATTTCAGACAGGCCTGCATGAAATGAGTGGCCTTTGAAGGCGATTCGCACATGTTCTCATAACATTTTCTAGCTTTTCCGCAGGATTTCGAGTCCAAATTTTCCACAAATCCCGCCCCGAAAAAAATTCGGGATCCCGATCCCGTTATCGGACTTCCAAAAAACCAAGTCCCGATCCCGATCCCGTACTTCTGAAAATCGTAATCCCGACCCCGATCCCGACAAAGTGAAAATGACGAACACTAGACTACAGTAGGTACGTCGCCCAAGGCCAGCAACAGTACGACTAGATTAACGCTGAAGGGGACCTTCAGGGTGGCACTCCGCTTGTTCCGAGGCAAAGCAGACTGGTCGCTCGTCACACTACTCGGTAATAAGCATTCACGGAAACAAACGCCGAATTCGTGTTCAGCGCCGACGAAAGTGTTCAAACAAATTTGGACAAGTTTGAACATGATTGGACAAGTGTGAACATGTTTGGACAAATGGTGACAAGTTTGGACATGTTTGGACATGTTTTGGGTGTGTTCTCTGACGCTGAATGCAGCGTAAATGCACCGCAAATTGCAAAACAGACGCCGGATTCGTGTTCTGCCGCATCAGAAAGCCCAGAAACAACTGTCAACTGAATTTTGAAAATTCGACCCCGGGACCCAATTTTTAGTCGGCCGGGCGCCAAAATGATGGCAAAGGCGTTCAAAATCACAAAACAAACACCGGATTCGTGTTCAGCGTCATCGAAAACCCCCGAAACAACTGAAAACTCAATTTCGAAAATTTGACCCTGGGATCCAAAAATTTGACGCGGCCGGGGTACGGTATCTCAAAGTGGTCAAGACACTTCGTCTAGACCAAATTTTGACGTGGAACACGTTGCAATGGTCAATTTGCGGCTAACGGCACGCTTTCCAGCCCAAAAATCCCCTCAAAGCCGATAATCCCAGTTTTCCGCTCGGGACCCGACACCTTTGTCACCGCGTAGCTCACGAACGGCGCGAGCGAATTCGGCGGTTTTGGTCTCAAACGAAAGGTAATACAAATGCGGAAAACTAAAAATTTAGTTGGCGAGGATCCGATGTCGCAAACTCGACTTCTGATTTTTTAAAGGTCGGAAAAATTTTTGAAAATTCAAATTTTCTACCGTACTCCCGCGTCGGACCACCTAGGAAGCCCGTTCCGGTTTTCCCCAGATCAGCATCCAAGGGCCTACAACATATCCAAAAATCATCAAAATCGGCCCACTTTTACGAGAGTTATGCCATGATGTTTTTTTCGCCCGGCCTCAGCGGGGCGAACCCCTACGAGAGCTTATCGTGCGTTCGTGCGTGCGTTCGTCACGCTCTTATATCTCGGCGTTGGAACGTCGTAGGAAGGAGATCTTGGGCTTTATGGATAGCTCTCGACTTACTGGTAATGTTGGTAAGAGACTTCGAAATTCAAAAGTTTGAATTGCGCGCGCTACAGTAACCCGAAGGTTCAAGCTGAAAACGGCTATTACTCGCTCGTCTTACGTCGTAGAGCGGCGTGCGATAGATCAACTAAAAGGTCTCGACGTGCGCTTTCGCTTGGCATAAAAAAGTTTCTTAATTACGCAAACACGCAACACGAAAAGCGACATTCTCGCGTTTTAGCACAGAAATCGCTCTAACTCGCTCAGCGTGCGTCGTAGGGAGACGATCTTGGGTTGGCTGGATAGCTCTTGACTCACTGATCATTTGTTCTTCTATTGGTCGAAACTCAAAAGTTTGAATTTCGCGCGCTACAGTAACCCAAAGGTTTAAAACGTAAAACATCTCTAACTCGCTCGTCTTCCGTCGTAGAGAGACGATCTTGAGGTCGCTGAATAGGTTTCGGCACACTGATCATTCCGTTAAGAGAAGTCGAGATTCAAAAGTTTGAATTTCGCGAGCTACTGTAACTCAAAGGTTGAAACAGCAAAGTGGCTCTAACTCGCTCGTCTTACGTCGTAGAGCGGCGTGCGAAAGGTCTACTAAAAGGTATTGACGCGGTCTTTCGTTTGGCATAAAACATTTTCTAAATTACGCAAACACGCAACACGAAAGACGACATTGTCGCGTCTCTTACACAGAAATCGCTCTACCTCGCTCAGCGTGCGTCGTAGAGAGACGATCTTGAGTTGGTTGGATAGCTCTCGACTCACTGATCATTCCTTTAAGAGAAGTCGAGATTCAAAAGTTTGAATTTCGCGAGCTACAGTAACTCAAAGGTTTAAACAGCAAATCGGCCCTAACTCACTCGTCGTACGTTGTAGAGCGGTATTCGTTCGACCGTTTGAAAGCTTACGTTGAGGCAGTTGTTGAGCGGTCATTCCGAAATAAATACTTTTGTTTTTTTAACTCTTGTCGTACGAACAATTTTGTCTGCTAAAAAAATTAATCCCGGGCGATCCCAATGTTGCCTTGCAACAACCACTCAGAAATGCATGTCTTGCTAAAAAAATTAATCCCGGGCGATCCCAATGTTGCCTTGCAACAACCACTCAGAAATGCATGTCTTGCTAAAAAAATTAATCCCGGGCGATCCCAATGTTGCCCAGCAAGAACCCCTCAGAAAGGAGCGTGTCAGAAGTAGCGCATGAATAGTGGACTCCGGGCGGGCGCGCGTCATATCGGAAAGGCTTCGAAATACTTTACAAAAGTATCCACTCTTTTACTCTTCCACTTTAAAACACTCACAAACCACTCTGTATTAATAAAACAACTCAACTTTTTTAAAACAGCTTGTTTATTTACTTAGTAGAAATTTGAATTTTCGCAAAATTCTTCCACTACCGGAATTTTCTAGTTTCTTGTCCAGGCTGCGCGTCGACTCAACCTATCTAACGCAAAAATCCGCTTGGCGATCCGATTTGTGTAGCGCGAGAAAAGCTGTTAAGATGATTCTGTTCAATCCGACGCCCCCTATAGCACTCCTGCTTTTGCAAAGCCGAGTGCCAAAAACTGCATGGACACCCGCAAATATCGACTGCACAGCTGACGACACTGGCGGCAAATTCAAAGCAGACTCAGAAACTGCACCGCAAAAAGTTCAAGGCTCCCTGTGACGTCTCCGCTTCGTTGTTTCGGTCTCAGTTCCATCCACTCCAGCAGTTGCCCTGATCTCGACAGCAACTGGGGACTCGCGTCTTCGCCTCGTCGTCCTCTTGAAGTGACGCTTCGGTGACAAACGGACAAGCGAACGGGTGTCAGTCAGACCGTTCATTCACATGGGCTGTTGCGACAAGGAGATTGGGAGACATTAGCTGTGGATGGTTGTTCAAGGATCGAATCGGCGCTCTACAATCATGGCTTCCAGTGGCGCGTGCGGCTGCGGCGCTGGCGCGCGAGAAACCAAGGAGAAACCGAAGAACGAAAGAACACACATGCATGAACAGTGAGTACATACAAGCGCATCCTTGGACACCCATCTTTCGGAGACATGAGCTTCAGCGATCAGCATTGTGACAGCCCGTTTCAATCGTTCCACTGAAACAACCGATCTTCCACAGAGAGCAGTCATTCAGACGTCCAATCGGCGATTCAGTCGCAGTCGGCCGTCGCGGGGGAGGCAAAGCTGTCGTTCCTCCCTCCGCCATTCACACCTTCACAGCATATTAGTACGAGAACTACTGAAACGTCTATTCTGTCAAAGACCATGGGAATCACAAAGGTTCGCAATGGGTTTCTTCGATTTGCCCAGTTTCTGCTCTCTCCACAGTTGGCCAGTGCCTTTCAGTTGAAGGAAGCCGCTGTCTTTTAGAGTTCCCTTGACCATGGGGCCGTGGTTGGTAGTATTCAGTGACGACCAGTGTCTGTTCACTCCATCCATCCAGACGCGCAGATGACGTCCAGAATAGGACGGGTGGGCGGACTCGGCGCTGCACAGTTCCAGTTCATGGAGAAAGGAGTGGGGTAGGCTCCGTAGTCCAGCGCCTAAACAGCCATGATTTGTCTTGTGACACTCATCAACTCGGCAACATAGATGAGCCAGGTCCAAAACTTAGGCCTGACAAACTCCGACTCCAATGCGTATTGGTAGTTTGGAGCAGTTCTGTAAGGAAATTTCGGTAACTCTATGTGCTTGAAACTTTGGTACATTTGTAGCACGTAAAAGAAAAATCCGAGGCAATGTGCACAACTTTGTGTCGAAACTGACATAATCGCTACTATTATACATGGTAGCAAGAAATGAAGAAATCTTAATATTTGTGAGTGCCGCAGGCAAGATTTGAACCATTTGCGCTCACCTTACGGTACCAAATTCTCATTGAAATGGTCTTTTCTAAGGGAATTGGTGAGACATCAAACAAATTAGGGCCATGGAGGGAGATGCGTGTTGGTCTGGATTTGGGATGCGTGTTGGGGTCACATTTCAGGTGTAGGTGACCCTTGTCAACCCTTTGCCAATCTACCGTAAATCCTCCAACAAGCTGTTTTAAAAAAGTTGAGTTGTTTTATTAATACAGAGTGGTTTGTGAGTATTTTAAAGTGGAAGAGTAAAGGAGTGGATACTTTTGTAAAGTATTTCAAAGGCCTTTCCGATATGACGCGCGCCCGCCCGGAGTTCACTATTCATGCGCTACTTCTGACACGCTCCTTTCTGAGGGGTGGTTCTTGCAGGGCAACATTGGGATCGCCCGGGATTATTTTTTTTGAGCAAGACACACGCATTTCTGAGCGGTTGTTGCAGGGCAACATTGGGATCGCCCGGGATTAATTTTTTTAGCAGACAAAGTTGTTCGTAAGACAAGGGTTTAAAAAACAAAAGTATTTCTTTAGGAATGACCGTTCAACAACTGCCTCAACGTAAGCTTTCAAACGGTCGAACGAATGCCGCTCTACAACGTAAGACGAGCGAGTTACGGCCGATTGAATTACTGTAGCTCACGAAATTCAAACTTTCGAATCTCGACTTATCATTCGGAATGATCAGTGTGGCGAAACCTATTCAACAAACTCAAGATCGTCTCTCTACGACAGAAGACGAGCGAGTTAGAGGAGTTTTGCGTTTTGAACTTTTGAGTTACTGTAGCTCGCGATATTCAAACTTTTGAGTGTCGACCAATAGAAGAACAAATGATCAGTGAGTCAAGAGCTATCCAGCAACTCAAGATCGTCTCTCTACGACGCACGCTGAGCGAGTTAGAGGGATTTCTATGCTAAAAACGCGAGAATGTCGCTTTTCGTGGTGCGTGTTTGCGTAATTAACAAATTTTTACTCCAAGTGAAAGAGCACGTCGAGACCTTTTAGTTGGCATATCGCACGCCGCTCTACGACGTAAGACGAGCGTGTTAGAGCCGTTTTGCGTTTTGGACCCTCGGGTTACTGTAGCGCGCGCAATTCAAACTTTTGAATTTCGAGTTCTCTTAACGGAATTATCAGTGTGCCGAAACATATTCAACGAACTCAAGATCGTCTCTCTATGACGGAAGACGAGCGAGTTAGGTAAGTTTCGCGTTTTAAACCTTTGGGTTACTGTAGCTTCCGAAATTCAAACTTTTGAGTTTCGACCAATAGAGGAACAAATGATCAGTGAGTCGAGAGCTATCCAACCAACCCAAGATCGTCTCCGTACGACGCACGCTGAGCGAGTTAGAGCGATTTCTGCGTTAAAAACGCGAGAATGCCGCTTTTCGTGTTGCGTGTTTGCGTAATTAACAAAAGTTTTAATGCCAAACGAAAGCGCACGTCGAGACCTTTTAGTTGACCTATCGCGCGCCGCTCTACGACGTAAGACGAGCGAGTTACAGCCGTTTTCCGTTTTGACCTTCGGGTTACTGTAGCGCGCGCAATTCAAAGTTTTGAATTTCGAAGTCTCTTAGCTGAATGATCAGTGAGTCAAGACCTTTCCGTAGAGCCCAAGATCTCCTTCCTACGACTTACCGACGCCGAGATCTGAGAGCGTGACGGACGAACGAACGAACGGACGGACGGACGCACGAACGGACGATAAGCTCTCGTAGGGGTTCGCCCGGCTGAGGCCGGGCGAAAAAAGCGCCCTGGGCGCTTATTTTATTCAACCTACCTCTAGGGGGGGGGGGGGGGCTCAATGGAAGGGGAGGGGGGGGGGGGCGGCTTATTCAAGGGCGGCGGGGGCGCCTATTAACTCGACCCCTCAGGAGTGCCAAAACTTCACCAAAAACTCCCCGTTGTTGTCACATTTTTGCGCACATCTGCATACATAGATTTTAGCCTGAAACTGTTTAGCTCTTGATTAGAATACCGGCAATTAATAGTAGTGCGGTCATATGTAGCCCAATCTTGTTTTAGCAGTAGTCACAGAACAGAGCGCATATGGTAGTGCTAGTACTGCTGGTACTAGCAAAAGGTAGGCGTTCTTTGTGGGGGGGGGGTGGCGCTTAATTTCTCAACCTTTCTCTAGGAGGGGCGCCTATTGGAAGGGGGGGGGGCTTATTCCAGGGGGATCTAATTGGAGGATTTACGGTGAGCTCGTCAACTCCCGTCCTTTCTGCATACAATTCCACCGACTCCCACAGTCGCCCAAGGCAAGAAGCACTCACCACCATTGCGCGTAACGTTGTCGTCGAAGTGGCCTCAAGTGTGTCGGAGAAGGAACGTTCGGCAGCGGTCTGTCTGTCTCAGTAGCACTCAGGCAACTCCTCAGATTGTCCGGGTCCAATCACTGGATATGACAACTCGAGAGTAGTGTGGTCACTCCAGTTGCTGACGCAGGTGAGTTGGGGTACCTGCAAGTGTGGCTGACGTTGAGAACTGGGTTTTTTTTTTGGGCCATAGTGGGGGCCATGGCCCCTAGAATTTTGGACGGGGCCCCTAAGATTTTGGGTTAGGGGCCACGGTTTAACAGGGGTACCCCTGTTGCGACAACTCAAAATTAGCACTTTTACAGAAATTTTGGCCCATTTGGCCCCCAGGCCCCAAACGAAAAAAAAAACCCAGGTTGAGAATGAGGACTCCGTAAATGTCTGACTGCTTCTTCTGTAGAAAGAAAGCCAGAACTGCGCTGTCGGTGTGATCCACTACATCCTTCTCGCCGATCTCCACTGCTCTTCGCCACAGTCACACATCCATCCAGACTTGCACGCACACGTACTAAGTGCGCTACGCCGTAACGCCACGCTGATCCCGCAACGAAGCTCACCCACACAATCATGATGATGAGGCAGCCATCCTTGACTTGACCTTCCAATTGGGTGGACACAGGATAGTCGACAAAAGCCGACAGCCGCGGTCGTTGCGTTTTCGTTCGAGCGGTGAGAAAGTACCCACATTGCGCCGTCTCATTCGTCAGGAGTCGACACTCGACGAGTACACCAATCGCCCGTCCACCACTCATCGGATCGCAACCGACCAGATTTGGTTGCGGAGAGGGTGAATGCCAGACTAGTTAGTAGTCCCAATTCCACGAAAATTCGCATTTATTCCGATTTGCCTTTCGATGATAAGCGGATCAAAATCGTCACGGGCACGGGAAGAGCCAAATAACGCCGAGAAAACGTTCCCTCATCTACCGCGTGTTAGACGACGATTTCCGGTAAGATCTTGTTTCTGAGGTTTCGACCGGAAGAGTACAGTAATTCAGACTAAATCGCACAATTTTACTAGTTTCGGCTTACGGTATAGCGCGGATTAGAAGTGTTCAGGACAAATAATCGTGAATTTCTCTAAATACACTGGATTGTTTCGAAAATGACTTTCACTGCTAAGACCGCCTCGACGTGCAGCTAATTATTTCGCAAAAACTTGCTACGTTGGATAGTAGGGCTAGACGTAATTTGCAAAACATAAAAGTTGGGGTTTTTTGCAGTTCACGTTTCAATGAATTTTGACCGAATATGCAGACTTCAGCAGTTCGACTTTGCAAGTGGTATTGATTAAGCTTTTGCTGCCGAAATATGCTGACAAACTCGGAATGTAGTGGCGCAACGACTGAGCTGTAGCAGAAAAGTAGTCTTTCCTCTTGAAATATATTTTTGCTCATAATTGCGAATTCAGCAAGCGATGCAAACAATTTTTGGCAGATCAAGAAAGCGTCGCTCCCCGCTTGCTGTGCAGCAACTAGTTAAACGTGACACTCCGCGAGTGTCAACGTGGCACTCCGCCGATTGGCTTAAACCACCCACTGAAGCTGAACTTTTTGGTACTGAGGTGTACACCTACACACCTGTACACACATACACCTGTGCACATGTACTGAGGTAAATGATGCTATCACCGCGCGCTCGCTCCTTCCCTCCCTCCCAGAAGAGACGCGGGTGAGTGACGTCACAGCACCACGGGTGACCTAAGCCTGGCAGAAACTCCGCCAAAGCCGGTCCCAAGCCCGGTTGCAAAAGGAGGAGGGTTGGGAGAGGGGACTGGGCCTCTCTCCTGTAAAAACTTGGTTCCACGCTGGGGACGGCTCTGCCTGGCAGTAACGTGAACCGAGGTCACGCAACGCCCAGCAACACTTCTCGACACCTGGGGCCCCAGAGCTCTGGGGAGGAGCAAGAAGCAGGACCATCGGAGGGACTTCACCCCTTGACCCTTCGCATCCTGCGACTGGTCCGGACTCAGCCGCCGAGGATTGCCGTGGAGGGAGTAGTCCCTTCACGGAAGCCTTTCACACGCGAGTGCGACCGAGCGAATGAGGCTTAATTGGTGGCGATGCCCCCCCAAGCCACGTCGCCAGGCTGGGACGATACTCCCCCTCCGCGAGATGGAACTGTGGGCGGCTCCGCCGTCGCTACAACAACAACCTAAGCCTGGCTATGTGGTGGATCGGCTGGATGGAGCGCGCAGCGATTTCGTCTCGGCAAAAAACGCCAACATTACTGGCAACATGCGCTGGAACGTGAACGTACAACGGCCCCTCTTTGCACCGAGCTGGAACAGACACGTGCAACACGATAGGGAAGTAAGCACCGTGTTGGAAGCAGTGCCCAAACGCAGTCGAAAAGTCATCTTGTTGGTCCTGGCCAGACTTGTCCTGGCTGGCTAGTACACAGCGCTGTACCACAATTCTGGATGGGGTTTCAG
Organism: Linhomoeus sp. GSCO2_2; assembly: GCA_030248115.1. Classification (NCBI taxonomy): domain Eukaryota; kingdom Metazoa; phylum Nematoda; class Chromadorea; order Monhysterida; family Linhomoeidae; genus Linhomoeus; species Linhomoeus sp. GSCO2_2. Next base: position 600 of record JASAMZ010014236.1, on the reverse strand, counting down.
ATCTTTCCTCCAACACCAGCCTAACGCATCCGAAAAGGACCGAAACAGACGAAGAATCGCAAAAGTGGCGCGACATTCGACATTCCCGACTCCGAAAAAATACTTGAAACACCTCTACTTCCATCGTTCCGGCAGTCCGCTCGCTCGTACGCTCGCTCATTGCGTGCTACTACGTGGCGTATCAGCTTGAGGCACACACGCGCGGCGGCTTCATCGCGACAACGACGGCCATGCACTGGCAAATGGTCAGCCGCGCGCACAAGGACGCATTTGTGCACCGAGCGGGGAAGAAGCGCGCTAATAGATGGCGCTTCTGAAACAGGCAAGGAGGCCGACTTCGCTAAGCACAGAAGGGCGACACCACCGCGGCATTTCAAACCAACAATTATGGCGCTCGCCATCTCCAAGAGCGCTCGCAAGCACACAACCGGTGTCAAAAGGCCCTAAACCTATTGGTCCGAACTTGTTTCGACGGTCCCGCTACACCGCGCTACACCTCAATACTACCCCGGGATTTCAAATTTTTGCCACAAACCCACCCTAAACCATCCGAAAAGGGTCGAAAGTGAACAGTAATCGCAAAACTAGCGCGAAATTCGA
>JASAMZ010014235.1:0-13076 GCA_030248115.1 Linhomoeus sp. GSCO2_2 | reverse complement strand
TTGCCCAGTTTGAATTCGCGCGCGCCGTGTTGTCCGCTTCGTACCCCCGGGAAATGCTGGCATGACGGAGTGACCGACAGCGGCGACAGGCCGAGGAGGGGCGACAGGCCGAGGAGGGGCGACAGGCCGAGGAGGGGCGGCAGGCCGTTGACGGGCGACATGCTGAGGAGAGGCGGCAGGCCGTTGAGGGGGGACAGGCCATCCTCAGTACCGACCACACGTCGCAGAGGTGGCACCACTCGCGAGCCAATACGACTGCGCGACGCCGACGGCAAAGTACATCAGACGCTATTGATAATGCTCACCACTGGTGTCACTGCAACATCAACAATATAGGTCTTTGGAACGCTGCACGAGGGCTGGGGTGGGGCGTGGACGATTCACGTGCCCACGCGCGCGCCTAGCAACGTGCCAACGACGCAGCCGCCATTGCCGAATGGCATCTGCTGGCGCTGCAAGCGCGAAGGCCATCACGCCAAGAATTGCCCCTGGCACCTCCCTGGAGGACGTACGTAGATTCCCACGCTTCCAGTTCAACTGGTCGTACATAGATGACACACACAATCACCCAGTGCCACCAACACATTCTTTACAGGACGTGGATGCTACACATGCGCATCGCCTTGGCACAAGGCGGCCGACTGCCCCAACAACGCCCAGTGATATCGCGACGAGTGACCACTGTTGCATCTGTCGTGACATTTGATATTCTTATTTTGTTACCGCGTTGAAACTGTTGACAGTACTGCCTCGTTCACGCAGCACTCTTCACTGCACACCTAATTTCCCTAGAAGGCTCCACTCATTCAGAGCCAACAATGGAAAGTATAATAGCCCACATGCACCCATACCAACCAACCTTCTCAGCATATGGTGACAAACACACGCGAACACATTCACATGCTCAACTCCAGTTTCTTCCAAGACACAGGCAAATAAAGCAACAGGAGAGTACTGCTAGTAATTATTATGGTGGTCGTGGACTTCCTCTTCTGGCCATCTACATTACTATGCTAGCTAGGTGTAGTGTCCGTCTGTCCGTCGAGGTTTGCCTCCCTAGCACTTCGCCACGCGACGGTTCAGCATGCGCTTGCCTCGCTAGCACTTCGCCACGCGACGCTTCAGCACGCGCGCGCCTAGACGCCAGCGGGACGCCAGCGGCGGCAATCAATCGCTGCACGGCCAGCGCTGCCTGTTGCTGCCTGCCTTCAACGCAGGCATCGCCTGAACAGTACGGCAAGGCACCGTCGCCGCTCAATCAGGCTCGCTCCCCTTAGCTCGCATTGGATCTGGCGGCTCTCTACCATTTGTTTTGCGCGGCGCTTTGTACGGCGCGTTCGCGAGGCAGTCAGCGCCGTTGGCTTGCAACAGGAGAGACTTTCTGCAACAGTACAAATCTTGCAACAGTACAGACGTTGCAACAGGATGGTCGCGCGAGGCGACCAGTGCCATTGGCTCGCAACAGGCCTGATTTTGCAACAGGACAAATCTTGCAACAGGACAGATTTTGCAACAGGAAAATCTGCCCGCTCTCTATCATTTGTTTTGCGCGGCGCTTTGTACGGCGCGTTCGCGAGGCAGTCAGCGCTGTCGGCGTGCAACAGGACAGACTTTCTGCAACAGGACAAATGTTGCAACAGTACAGACGTTGCAACAGGATGGTCGCGCGAGGCGACCTGTGCCACTGGCTCGCAACAGGACAGACCTTCTGCAACAAGACAGATTTTGCAACAGGAGCAACAGGACAGACCTTGCAACAGGACAGACCTTGCAACAGGACAGATTTTGCAACAGGACAAATCTTGCAACAGGACAGATCTTGCAAGAGGACAGATTTTGCAACAGGACAAATCTTGCAACAGGATAGATTTGCAACAGGACAAATCTTGCAACAGGACAGACCTTGCAACAGGACAGATTTTGCAATGCAACAGTACAGACGTTGCAACAGGATGGTCGCGCGAGGCGACCAGTGCCATTGGCTCGCAACAGGCCTGATTTTGCAACAGGACAAATCTTGCAACAGGACAGATTTTGCAACAGGAAAATCTGCCCGCTCTCTATCATTTGCTTTGCGCGGCGCTTTGTACGGCGCGTTCGCGAGGCAGTCAGCACTGTCGGCATGCAACAGGACAGACTTTCTGCAACAGGACAAATGTTGCAACAGTACAGACGTTGCAACAGAATGGTCGCGCGAGGCGACCAGTGCCATTGGCTCGCAACAGGACAGACCTTCTGCAACAAGACAGATTTTGCAACAGGAGCAACAGGACAGACCTTGCAACAGGGCAGACCTTGCAACAGGACAAATCTTGCAACAGGACAGATTTTGCAACAGGACAACTCTTGCAACAGGACAGATCTTGCAACAGGACAGACCTTGCAACAGGACAGATTTTGCAACAGGACAAATCTTGCAACAGGACAGATCTTGCAACAGGACAGACCTTGCAACAGGACAGATTTTGCAACAGGACAGATTTTGCAACAGGACACACCTTGCAACAGGACAGATTTTGCAACAGGACAGACCTTGCAACAGGACAGATTTTGCAACAGGACAGACCTTGCAACAGGACAGATTTTGCAACAGGACAAATCTTGCAACAGGACAGATCTTGCAACAGGACAGACCTTGCAACAGGACAGATTTTGCAACAGGAGAAATCTTGCAACAGGACAGATCTTGCAACAGGACAGATCTTGCAACAGGACAGATTTTGCAACAGGACAAATCTTGCAACAGGACGAATCTTGCAACAGGACAGATGTTGCAACAGGACAGATTTTGCAACAGGACAGATTTTGCAACAGGACAAATCTTGCAACAGGGCAGATCTTACCACAGGACAGATCTTGCAACAGGATAGATTTTGTAACAGGCAACAGGACAGACCTTGCAACACGACAGATCTTGCAACAGGAGAGACCTTGCAACAGGACAGACCTTGCAACAGGTCAGACCTTGACAATGAACAGGACGGACGTTGCGGCGCGCGCACGAGGCGACCACCGCCGTTGGCTCACAACAGGACAGACCTTGCAACGGACAGGCCTTCAACAGGACAGATTATGCAACAGGACATTACGGCCATTGACGACTACATTCCGTGCTATTCAGATCACACAAATTCTTCTGCAACAGGAAGGAACGGCTAGTAATAATTATAGCCAATCCTGTTGTCATTCTCACAATAATTATTACGGCCTTCGATTCTCTGTTGTGCGCTACGACTTTGTTGATTGTGGCGATACCTGGCAATTTTTGGTCCTTGCGAGCCGTTTGTACTCGTCTTCACGTTAAAAGAACGGAAAACGACGCTGATAGAAACATTTTCCTGGCATACGGAAAATTATGTACAGTCCCGCTCACAAATAGATGCTCCAATTGGTCCAATTGGGCCAATTGGCTCAAACTTGGTGACACTTGGGCTCCCGCCAAGTCTCGACCAAACTTGGTGGACGATGCCCTCTCTGTCGGAAGGGAGGGAGGGGGACAGAGGCCATTGTTTACGCCTTGGCCGCCGACGCGCCCTGCCGCCCTTTCCCTCGCCCACCCCATTAACAGTATAGCGGAAGACGGAAGGCAGCGGGAGGGAGAGAGTGTAGGGGTAAAGGCGTCGCGGCGCCAAGTGTTCTCCAATTTGCGCCAAGTGACCTCCAAGTGGGGCGGCCAAGTTCCGCCAAGCGGGTCTGGCGACCCCTTCCTTCCTTCCAAGTTGGGCCAAGTCGCCTATGCTACAGCACATGCCAAGTTTTGCCTCTTTGACCCAGACTTTGACCAATTGGGCCAATTGGAGCATCTATTTGTGAGCGGGACTGTATGTATGTACGTTGTCGCCAGCACTTCAGATTTGCTATCGGCCGATGTCCAAAATGCAGTGAGGACTTCGAAATTTGTCGGTTCTAGGACACGTCTAGACATCTCACAGATAATTAGTGACAGATTGAGCTCTGAAATATTGTGAAGTTGGCATTAATTTCGCAGAAAACTCTGTTTTTAGACAAAATAGTGTAAAAAGTTGCAGTAGTTGCTCAAAATGCAAGCATGAAGACGGTAAAAACGTATCCGATTGCGGATTTTTTAAAATGTCCAATTGTCCAGTTCTAATGTGTGGCCTGTTTCTGGCACTTCCAGAGGGTGTAGTAGCTTCGCCTTCACTGGCCTGTTGATCTTCTTCTTGCCAGCTCGGAGTGCCGCTGATCTGATGTTGCCATCGCTGGAGATCTTCAGAGAGTCCACTCTTGCCATGAGCCACTGGCCACGATACTGGCCCTCCTCCTTGACCAGTACCTACCAGGTCTCCAATCTGTGGCTGCCATGGGACTGACAAGCCTTTTTTCGCCCGCCCTCAGGCGGGCGAGACTATACGAGAGCTCGGCGTGCGTGCGTGCGTGCGTACGTACGTCCGTCCGTCCGTAACGCTCTCAGATCTCGGCGTTGGAAAGTCGTAGAGCGGAGATCTTGGGCTCTACGGATAGGTCTCGACTCACTGATCATTCAGCTAAGAGGTTTCGAAATGCAAAAGTTTGAATTGCGCGCTACAGTAACCCGAAGGTCAAAACGCAAAACGGCTCTAACTCGCTCGTGTTACGTCGTAGAGCGGCAATCGACACGTCAGGTGAAAGCTCTCGACGTGTTCTTTCATGCGTCTGCAAAAGTTTTTTCAATTACGCAAACACGCACCGCGGAAAACGCCATTCTCGGCATTTTGACGCTGAAATCGCTCTAACGCGCTCAGCTTACATCGTAGAGAGACGATCTCGAGCTTTTTGGATAGCTCCCGACTCACTGATCATTTGTCCTCCCATTGGTCGAAACTCAAAAGTTTGAATTTCGCGAATTACAGTAACTCGAAGGTGCAAAAGCACAAAACGGCTCTAACTCGCTCGTCTTACGTCGTAGAGTGGCAATCGACACGCCAGGTGAAAGCTCTCGACGTGTTCTTTCATGCGGCTACAAAAGTTTGCTCAATTACGCAAACACGCACCGCGGAAAACGCCATTCTCGGGATTTTGACGCTAAGCTCGCTCTAACTCGTTCAACTTGCGTCGTAGAGAGATGATCTTGAGCTTATTGGATAGCCCTCGATCCAATGATTATTCGTTCTCCCATTGGTCGAAACTCAAAAGTTTGAATTTCGCGAGTTACAGTAACTCGAAAGTGCAAAAGCACAAAGCGGCTCTAACTCGCTCGTCTTGCGTCGTAGAGCCGCAATCGACACGTCAGGTGAAAGCTCTCGGCGTGCTCTTTCATGCGGCAGCAATAAATTTTTCAGTAACGCAAGCACGCACCGCAGAAAACGCCATTCTCGAGATTGAACACTAAGATTGCTCTTTGCAACATGCAGAAGTGCGACACGGTTTGATTGCTCGTAGTGTGCTCTTTTGTGCTCTGTCAATTGTTTGCCAAAACTTTTACAACTTTTTGTCACTTTTTTAAAGCGTTGCTTGAAAGAGGGACGTTCTTGCTCTAAGAGCCAAATCGCGGGCGAAATCAATATTGCTATGCAATACTCTCTTGCGAAGCGGGGGCTCATGAAGCGGAGCATGCGGGCGTTGAACTCTCGCAGTCTCTGCAGAAAGAACGCAACTCTTTGCAATGTCAGTCAGAATACAAACTCAAGTTTTTAATACCGGAGCTTGTTTCGCCCGCCCTCAGGCGGGCGACACCATACGAGAGCTCGGCGTGCGTGCGTACGTACATACGTACGTCCGTACGTCTGTGCGTAACGCTCTCAGATCTCGGCGTTGGAAAGTCGTAGAGCGGAGATCTTGGGCTCTACAGATAGGTCTCGACTCACTGATCATTCAGCTAAGAGGTTCCGAAATTCAAAAGTTTGAATTGCGCGCGCTACAGTAACCCGAAGGCCAAAACGCAAAACGGCTCTAACTCGCTCGTGTTACGTCGTACAGCGCCAATCGACACGTCAGGTGAAAGCTCTCGACGCGTTCTTTCATGAGTCTGCAAAAGTTTTTTCAATTACGCAAACACGCACCGCGTAAAACGCCATTTTCGGCATTTTGACGCTAAAATCGCTCTAACGCGCTCAACTTGTGTCGTAGAGAGACGATCTCGAGCTTTTTGGATAGCTCCCGACTCACTGATTATTTGTTCTCACATTGGTCGAAACTCAAAAGTTTGAATTTCGCGTATCTGTGAATCAGTAACTCAAAGGTCCAAAAAGCACAAAACGGCTCTAGCTCGCTCGTCTTACGTCGTAGAGCGGCAATCGACACGTCGGGTGAAATCTTTCGACGTGCCTTTTCATGCAGTAGCAACAATTTTTTAATTACGCAAACACGCACCGCGGAAAACGCCATTCTCGGGATTTTGACACTAAGATTGCTCTTTGCTACATACATGCAGTGCGTGCGATACGGTTTGATTGCGCGTAGTGCGCTCTTTTGTGCTCTGCCAATTGTTTGCCAAAACTTTTACAAGTTTTTGTCACTTTTTTTAAAAAGCGTTGCTTGAAAGAGTTATGTTCTTGCTCTGAAAGCCAAATCGCGGGCGAAATCAATATTGCTATGCAATACCCTCTTGCGAAGCGGGGGCTCATGAAGCGGAGCATGCGGGCGATGAACTCTCGCACTCTCTGCAGAAAGAACGCGACTCTTTGCAATGTCAGTCAGAATACAAACTCAACTTTTTAATACCGGAGCTTGTTGTCGTCATCCAAACCTGCTGGCGCACTCACGCAGAGCGGTCAAGTAGTAATTTCGCCAGCATTTCCAGAAAGAGTGGAGTATGGCCTGCCCAGCCTTCCAGCTATCAACCAGTGACTGGGCGTTGTCAATCGAGGGGAAAAATTCAGGGTCGTCTTGCTCAGTGTCGATTGTGGGGAAAGAAGATGGGACGTACCCACTGATCAGGCGCTGAGGGGTCAAGAGGGGAATGGGTTCACTGCTGACATACGCCAGAGGTCGGGAATTCACCACCCACTCTACCTCCGTCAGAAGCGTGGACAACTGAACTTCAGACAAGCGGCGCCTGTTCAGCGACTTCTTCAGGGCGCCTTTCACTGAACCTACAGTCATATTGTACGAGTGAACCTGTACGAGGCGCTCATAGAACCCACCCATCCATGGGCTTCTCTCAGTGATGAAACGCCACTCTATCTCCTTCTCAGCTGCCATGTTCGTGACCGTGTCGTCTAACAAGATCGAATGCCACAAGCGGTCAAATGCTGTCTTCGCTGTTTTAAACTGTTTTGCGTTGTCCGAGATGAGCACTTTTGGGCAACCTCTACGCGAAATGAACCGCTTGAATGCCAAGACGAACATCTGGGACGTCATGTCCGTCACCAGCTCCAGATGCACCGCGCGACTGACGCCACACGTGAAAAGGCAAACCCACACTTTCGCCTGCTCTTTGGGGGCTGTCGTGATGAACAGGGGGGGGGGGGGGCCCGATAGTCCAAACCAACGAAGGAAAAGGGCTTGTCTTCAGTGACTCTTCCACTGGGCAGGGGAGGAAACTCTGGGACTTGGAAAGGGCCACCCTCCCAGCGGCGACAAGTGGGGCACCGATGCAGGACAGACTGTACCACACGTCTGCCAGTGGTGAACCAGTAACGGGATCGAACCATGGCCAATGTGTGCGTGGGACCAGCGTGGGCAAATTTCGTGTGGTAGTGCAGCACTACAAGGCGTGTGTATTAGGCTTTTCGGGGGAAGCAACACTGGGACCTGTGTCGCGAGGGGCAAATTTGAGTAGTCCACGCGACCACGACAGCGTACCAGCCCAGTGTCTTTGTCCAAGAGGAGGAACAACTGCTTGTCAGAATATGGCCTCTGCGACTTGGCGACGCGCTCGACTAACGACGCCATTCCGTTCTTTGCACGTGACGGTCGAGACAAAGTTGCGCCTGACGTACTGTAGGTAATTCGGAAGCCGTTAGCGTACCACTTCGCTTAGACGACGAATTGCGTGAATTGTGGACAAAGCGCAGCATCCATGTGACCACGCGTCGCAAGCGTGAGAAAGAGGAAAACCGTTTGAAATCGATCACACTCTCAGTGGAGGGGACAGCTACGCATGTCTCGAAGGGAATGAACACCTGAGGCAGCACATCGACAGGGACAGAGGGGACGTCCACCGACACCGCCTGCTTAGGCCAGCTCGATTCACTGTCCTGCAGCCAACTAAGCCCGTGCCACCAAAAGCTACAGTAGTCTCCGCCTTCGTTCAGCTGTGAGACAGCGCACCCGCGACTGGGAATATCCGCTGGATTGTCTTCTGTCGCTACATACTACCTCACTTCGAATTCTTTAAGTGTGTATCTCCCGTACCCTGTTAGCGACAAAGACTGGCAGGGGGCGACAAGTGGCCAGCCAGCCAATGACGCTCTGCGAATCGCTCCAGGGAAACTGCTTCTTTATGGGAATTTTCAGCTCGCGAGATGCGAACTTCAGAAGGTGGGAGCCAATCAGCACTGCCATCAGTTCAAGGCGAGGGATACTAACCGCGCTTTGCTGAAGAGCAACTGAGACGAAGTGACGCCATTCTCCGACTTGCGCAAATAGACTACTGCCGCGAATGCATCTTTGGAAGCGTCACAGAAGCAGTGGAGTTGCAGCGTCGCGTTTTCGTGGGACTGTGTGGGCCGATATGGCGGGGAAGGAATACGGTAGCCGCGTGTTTCAAATCTGCCTCGATGTATGTATGACCAATTGTTCGCTGTTTCAGGGATGGGTGTGTCCCAGGGAATGTGCTTTTTCCAGAGCTTCTGAAGCAGAGCTTTGGCTCGAATGTCACTGGGGAAAAGAAGCCACAGGGGTCGAATAGACTAGCGGACGCTTTGAGAATGTGGCGTTTTGTCAACTGGTCTGCTTTAGGGACTTTTGGCTTGGCTACCGTAATCTCGTCAGAATCTATCTTCCAGACAAGCTGTGTGTGTAAAAAGTTCAACCCATACTTTGTGTCTGTCAGATTTTGGTGAACAGTATAGTGAACTTTGTACACATCGTTAGTCGCATCTGGAGAAAGTGTCTTGAGAATGTGTACCTTAATGCCAAGTGCAGCTATCCCCACGATACGGTTGTCTGTACAGCTGATCTGAAGCTCAGTGATATCGCCGCGTTCGCTATATGTTATCGGCATGATACGACGCCGTTTATCTGATGTTTCCTACCTGTGTGGAAACGTCACATCCAACAAAAAAACTTGCCAAAAGTTTGGTGCGAGCGAATTCCTGTGTTCAGCGTACGCATTTCTGTTTCCAAGTGCACTCTGTTTCCGAGTGCACATTCATCAATAAACAGCTGTTCTGGCCATCAGACGAAAATCTGGATTTTGACATTTTTTTAAATTTTAATTTTAAATATCTCGAAATTGGAATTTATTAGAACTGTAAAACTATGTCACAAATTCTTATTGGCATACGGCCTTACCATTTCTGCGTTCAAATTGGTCAAAAAACGGCGTTTTATTTTGTTGATTTATGGAATTATGAAAAATAATCACGTATTTCTATTAAATTCCATATTTGCAAAAAATTTCTCTTGCGTGACAAATTATCCGCAGTCTATACTCTTTCCATTTCTGAAGAAATTTCGCCGCTATATCATCAGGTGAAAAAGTCGATTTTCGACATTTTCATATTTTGATTGAAAATATCTCAAAATTGCAATTTTTAAAAACTGCAAGACTATGTCACAAATCCTTATTGGCATACGACCTTTCCATTTCTGCATTCACATTCGTCAATAAATGACGTTGTATTTTAGTCAATTTATGCAGTTTTGACAAATAATTGCGTATTTCTATTAAATTCCACATTTGCAAAAAATTTCTTTTGTGTTACAAATTATCCGCTGTCCATGCTCCTTCCATTTCTGAAGAATTTTCACGGCTAGCGCATCAGACGAAAAAGTCGATTTTCGACATTTTCGAATTTTAATTGCGAATATCTCGAAAATGCGAAATTAGCAACAGAAACGGACATCGGATCCGTACTCAGCGACATCGACTCTACTTGACCACATGTGTCACTGACTTTTACTTCGGTGCGACGGAAACACAGACAGACAGACAGACAGACAGACAGACACACACACACACACACACATTGTCATCCGTATATATGTTACGTCCACTTTCCGCATTCGTCCAGAAGCCGCATAATGCGGATTCTGGACGCGTCGGCGTCCAGTTTCCGCATAATGCCGTTTCTGGACGACACGGCGTCCAGAATACGCATTGGAAAGAAGAGGCATGCATCACCGTACCATGCGTAATCTGGACGTCCAGAATCAGCATTTCTTTGCCATCATGACGGAGGCGCACAGCAGGCCTGAGCAGGGGGTGAAGTAGATGGAGGAGTGTTCACCCCACTTACAGTTTGCACTAAAACTCGGCCGGCGTCGCGCCTGGCGGGTCTCAGCTGAGGCTTAGCGCGACCACCAACTTCAGGGCGCGCTCCGCGCGCCCTGAAGTCGGTCACCGGTCGCGTTAAGCCTAAGCTTCGACCCGCCAGACTGCGACGCCGACTGACTCTTGTGAACTGTGGGCGCAGGGCGAGCCTAAGCATAGCCTAATTTCAAAGGAAAATCATTCTTTCAAAGACAACACCATTATTGTAATCAATCAAGGAATGCGTATTCTTGACGTCCAAGTTACGCATATAGAGCCAGGAGCATGCTTCTCCTTCTCCAAAGCGGATTCTGGACGGCGCCGCGTCCACAATCCGCATTATGCGGAAACTGGACGCGTCGCCGTCCAGAAGCCGCATATGCGGATTCTGGACGAATGCGGATTCTGGACGTCACATATATACACCTCGCCGCGCTGAGGCGCGGCGAAACAAGCTGTGTGTGTAAAAAGTTCAACCTATACTTTGCGTCTGTCAAATCTTGGTGAACAGTGCAGTGAACTTTGTACACATCGTTAGCCGTATCTGGAGAAAGTGTCTTGAGAATGTGTACCTTAATGCCAAGTGCAGCTATCCCCACGATACGGTTGTCTGTACAGCTGATCTGAAGCTCAGTGATATCGCCGCGTTCGCTATACGTTATCGGCATGATACGACGCCGTTTATCTGATGTTTCCTGCCTGTGTGAAACGTCACATCCAACAAAAAAACTTGCCAAAAGTTTGGTGCGAGCGAATTCCTGTGTTCGGCGTACGCATTTCTGTTTCCGAGTGCACATTCATCAATAAACAGCTGTTCTGGCTATCAGACGAAAATGTCGATTTTGACATTTTTATAAATTTTAATTCTAAATATCTCGAAATTGGAATTTATTAAAACTGTAAAACTATGCCACAAATTCTTATTGACATACGGTCTTACCATGTCTGGCTTTCAAATTCGTCAAAAAACGACGTTCTATTTTTGTCGATTTATGAAATTTTGACATATAATCGCGTATTTTACCGAATTCTGCAGTTGCAAAAATTTTATTTTGTGTTACAAATTATCCGTGGGCTATGTCCTTGCCATTTCTGAAGAAATTTCACCTCTAGCTCATCAGACGAAAAAGTCGATTTTCGACATATTCGTATTTTAATCGAAAATATCTCAAAATTGCAATTTATTAAAACTGCAAAACTATGTCACAAATTCTTATTGACATACGGCCTTACCATTTCTGCATTCACATTCGTCAATAAATGACGTTCTATTTTTGTCAATTTACGAAATTTTGACAAATAATCGCGTATTTCTACTAAATTCCACATTTGCAAAAAATTTCTTTTGTGTTACAAATTATCCGCGGTCTATGCTCTTTCCATTCATGAAGAAATTTTGCCGCTAGCGCATCAGGCAAAAAAGTCGATTTTCGGCATTTTCATATTTTAATTGTAAATAACTCGAAAATGCGAAATTAGCAACAGAAACGGACATCGGATCCGTACTCAGTGACCTCGACTCTACTTGACCACATGTGCCACATATCTTACTTTTGTGCGACGGACACACAGACACACAGACACACACACACACAGACATTGTCATCCGTATATATACACCTCGCCGCGCTGAGGCGCGGCGAAAAAACCCCAAGGAATTTGCCGTTGTCTACCGACCTCTGTCGCTTTCAGGGATTTGCGCCATGACAGCCGGGGAATTGCAGGTCCACTCGCGCAAGTTCATCGATGCCTCTTGGAAGAGGGCTTTTGCGTCACGATAAAAGCACACTGCGTCGTCTACAGTGTACTTCGTCGAAAGCGCGTTGTCTACGTACAGATTCTCTGCGATCTCGGAAGCGACTGGAGACACCGACTTGTTCAAGTGATGGGCTATTGTAGCCGCGAGAAGAGAGGGCGATGAGATTACGCCAAAGGGACGCGACAGAAGCGATACACGACGACGTTCGATTCGTCTACTGGCTTGTTGGGATCTTTCACCCAGAGAAAGCGCGTGATGTCTTTGTCTTCCGGCTGCAAACCGACTTGTAGAAACGCCTTCTCAATGTCGCTGAGTAGCACTATGGGAGCCATTCGAAACCGCAGAAGAAGGCCGCAAAGATCGGCTAATAGAACGGGTCCGCGCAGAAGGCACTCATTTAGACTGGGGAAGTTTTTGCCGATTTTCGCCGATGCGTCATGACTATTCGAACTTTTGTGGTCGATTTCTGCGGTGTGATGACGCAGTGGTGCGGTACATATGTAGTGCTTCAGAGAAGCGGACTGCTCGCCAGGTGGGACGATCTACAGGGTGGACCAATTAAGTGTTCCCGATTCTATTTGGTGATAACTCAGTCGTTTCAAAACGAATCTTTCTGAAATTTTGACACAACATAGACACACCTTTAGAATTTTTTCTGACCAAAAAATGTAACAATCTGCGCAGTAAATCACCAGCTGCGGCCATTTTTGTGAAAATGGTCAAGTTTCAATGGTCTTGTTCCTTGACAGCCCGTTTCGCAGGACAAACACGAACAAGTCTGCTATGAAAACTCAGAGCACATTTGAACGCTTAGTTTTTTCGCCGCGCCTCAGCGCGGCGAGGTGTATATATACAGATGACAATGTCTGTCTGTGTGTCCGTGGCACCGAAGTAAAACATGTGACATATGTGGTCAAGTAGAGTCAAGGTCGCTGAGTATGGATCCAACGTCCGTTTCTG
>JASAMZ010014231.1:0-15000 GCA_030248115.1 Linhomoeus sp. GSCO2_2 | reverse complement strand
AAACGTCCTTTTTTTCGCCGCAACTACATTGTCACACGATAGCTTACTGTAGGCGAAGCGCCAACCCATTCAGTCGGGGGCAGGGGGGGGGGGGGTGGCATCGACTACAACAAACACAGAAGGGCCAAAGCAATGCCAAAGTTGTTTGTACTGCAATCGAATGCGCCAAGAATGTCACTCAATTTTGAGTGTGTATTGTACCGGGTTTTTCCGCTTAAGCGCCCCGGGGCGCTTACGTTGAAATGGGTCCTCTGGGGACCTAAAGTTGGCGCCATGTAAGCGCCCCGGGGCGCTAAAACGGAAAATGCTCTAAAGTACTGTAGAAGAGTTCTGGTGACTTATTTTGGCGTTCTGTGCATTTATAAGCTTCTCTAAGTGTCCAACCGACAACTTCCAGCCTCAAAGACGTCACATGCACGCTTATCGGGCAGTTACAGTGAACTTCAAAACAAAATGAGACCCTGTAACTCGGCGCGGGCGACCTACACAGCTTCCTCAGCCTCTGCCAAACCACATATATGCGCCATTTGAGCAATTTGCAGCGTCACTAATCAGTAAAACTTGCATAACAATGGTCTGAAATGTGTTGCTATTGTAATATTCCAAGCTTTCTCGCGTAATTTACCCGTCAGACCTGCTATTTTACTGACATCACAGCGAAAAACTTTGGCACCACGTAAGCGCCCCGGGGCGCTTATGTGGCAGTGAAAACCTCGTAAGCGCCCCGGGGCGCTTATGCGGGGGGGGGGGGGGGCGCTTAAGCGGAAAAACCCGGTAGTAGTGCGGGGTGACAAACAGAAACTAATTTTCGTTTCAGTAAAGACTACATATGATGAACGCCAGGTCTCACTTTCAGTTTCAAATATGGCACTTTTTAGTTCCAGGTACTAAATCGGAGTTTCCTTAGTGGAAGTCCACTTGTCATAATTGTATCTGTGTTTAAAACGATGTTTGGGTGTTACTATTTTGTAGATTTAGAGGATTTTATTAACTCTGGCAGGCTTCTTAATTAGTTGCGCGTAACATCGAGCTAAAATTTACTTTAGCTGAGAGATTTGCAAAGAATCTATGAAAACTCGTTTTTTTTTGCCCGGCCTCAGCCGGGCGAACCCCTACGAGAGCTTATCGTGCGTGCGTGCGTACGTACGTACGTTCGTTCGTTCGTCACGCTATCAGATCTCGGCGTTGGAAAGTCGTAGGAAGGCGACCTTGGGCTCTACGGAAAGGTCACGACTTACTGGTAATGTGCCTCGAGAAATCGGCGTTCAAAAGTTTGAATTGCGCGCGCTACAGTAACCCGAAGGTTCAAACTGAAAACGGCTATTACTCGCTCAACTTATGTCGTAGAGCGGCGTGCGATAGGTCAACTAAAAGGTCTCGACGTGCTCTTTCGTTTGGCATTAAACTTTTGTTAATTACGCAAACACGCAACACGAAAAGCGACATTCTCGCGTTTTTAACGCAGAAATCGCTCTAACTCGCTCAGCGTGCGTCATACGGAGACGATCTTGGGTTGGTTGGATAGCTCTCGACTCACTGATCATTTGTTCTTCTATTGGTCGAAACTCAAAAGTTTGAATTTCGGGAGCTACAGTAACCCAAAGGTTTAAAACGCAAAACTTATCTAACTCGCCCGTCTTCCGTCATACAGAGACGATCTTGAGTTCGTTGAATAGGTTTCGGCACACTGATAATTCCGTTAAGAGAAGTCGAAATTCAAAAGTTTGAATTGCGCGCGCTACAGTAACCCGAAAGTCCAAAACGCAAAACGGCTCTAACACGCTCGTCTTACGTCGTAAAGCGGCGTGCGATAGGTCAACTAAAAGGTCTCGACGTGCTCTTTCGTTTGGCATTAAAAATTTTGTTAATTACGCAAACACGCACCACGAAAAGCGACATTCTCGCGCTTTTAGCATAGGAATCGCTCTAACTCGCTCAGCGTGCGTCGTAGAGGGACGATCTTGAGTTGCTGGATAGCTCTTGACTCACTGATTTTGTTCTTCTATTGGTCGAAACTCAAAAGTTTGAATATCGCGAACTACAGTAACCCAAAGGTTCAAACAGCAAATGGGCCCTAACTCGCTCGTCTTACGTTGTAGAGCGGCATTCGTTCGACCGTTTGAAAGCTTACGTTGAGGCAGTTGTTGAACGGTCATTCCTAAAGAAATACTTTTGTTTTTTTAAACCCTTGTCTTACGAACAACTTTGTCTGCAAAAATAATTTATCCCGGGCGATCCCAATGTTGCCCTGCAACAACCGCTCAGAAATGCGTGTGTCTTGCTAAAAAAAATAATCCCGGGCGATCCCAATGTTGCCCTGCAAGAACCTCTAAGAAAGGAGCGTGTCAGAAGTGGCGCATGAATAGTGGACTCCGGGCGGGCGCGCGTCATATCGGAAAGGCTTCGAAATACTTTACAAAAGTATCCACTCTTTTACTCTTCCACTTTAAAACACTCCCAAACCACTCTGTATTAATAAAACAACTCAACTTTTTTAAAACAGCTTGTTTCGCCCGGCCTCAGCCGGGCGACACCCTACGAGAGTTCGGCATGCGTGCGTGCGTTCGTAACGCTCTCAGATCGTGGCGTTGGAAAGTCGTAAGAAGGAAATCTTGGGCTTTACGGATAGTTCTCGACTCACTGATCATTCAGTTAAGAGGTTTCGAAATTCAAAAGTTTGAATTTCGCGAGTTACAGTAACCCGACAATCGGAACGCAAAACGGCTCTAGTTTGCTCGTCTTACGTTGTAGAGCGACAATCGACACGTCAGGTGAAAGCTCTCGACGCGTTCTTTCATGCGGCTGCACAAGTTTTTTCGCCGCCCCCCAGGGCGGCGAGTATATATACGGACGCTATTGTCCGTTCGTTCCTCTGTCTGTGTGTGTGTGTGTGTGTACGGAACAACTAGACATGACGGTTAGTGCCACCCAATGGAGTCGAATGCGCTGAGTAACGTGCCGTTGTCCGTTTCTGTTGCTAATTTCCCTATTTCGAGATATTTACAATTAAAATACGAAAATGTCAAAAACGACACTTTTATTTACAAGTCGTATCAGCAAAGTTTTTGCTGAAATGGAAAGGGCACAAGACGCGATGAATTTGTGACATAGTTTCGGATTTTGGAATTCACGAAATTAGGGATATTTTCAAGGTTTTTGTCAAAATTCCCAAATTTCGAACAATTCAAACAGCTTATATTTCAAAACTTCTTTGCACCGATGTATCCAGCATAGTCTGCCAAGTATTTAGCAAATAGTTTCAGCAATTATAATTAGCGAAATTTAGGATATTTTTAAGGATTTTGTTAGAATCCCCAAATTTCGACAATTTCAAACAGCTTAAATTTCAAAATTTCTTTTCACGGATGTGTTGAGCATAGTCTACCAAGTATTTATCAAATAGTTTCAGATTTTATAAATAACGAAATTAGGGATATTTTCAAGGGTATTGTCAAAAATCCGAAATTTCGACAATTTCAAAAAGCTTAAACTTCATAATTTCTTTGCGCGAATGTATGGAGCATAGTCTGCCAAGCATTTAACAAACAGTTTCAGATTTTATAATTAACGAAATTAGGGATATTTTCAAGGGTATTTTCAAAATTCTCAAATTCCGGCAATTTCAAACAGCTTAAATTTCAAAACTTCTTTGCACGGATGTGTCGAGCATAGTCTGCCAAGTGTTTAGCAAATAGTTTCAGAGATTATAATTAATGAAATTTAGGATATTTTTAAGGGTTTTGTCAAAAACCCCAAATTTCGAGAATTTCAAACGGCTTAAATTTCAAAGTTTCTTTGCACAGAAGTATCGAGCATAATCTGCCATGTATTTAACAAATAGTTTCGGATTTTATAATTAACGAATTTACGTATATTTTCAAGGGAATTGTTAAAATTCCCAAACATAGACAATTTCAAATAGCTTAAATTTCAGAATGTCTTTGCATGGTTGTGTCGGGCATAGTCTGTCAAGTATTTAACAAATAGTTTCTGATTTTATAATTTACAAAATTTGGGATATTTTTTGTTAAAATACTCAAATTTCGACAATTAAATTTAAAATTGTCTTTGCATGGTTGTATAGGGCATAGTCCGCTGCCAAGTATTTAGCAAATAGTTCTAGATTTTAGAATTAAAGAATTCAGGTATATCTTCAAGGTTTTTTTGTCAGAATTTCAAAATTTCGACAATTTTTTAAGCAACTTATGTTTCAAAATATCTTAGTGTGGATGCATCGGGCCCTAAGCCCAAAAGGATAGGGCGTCGTCCCATTTATACCCTTTTCAATAGGGCGTCGTCCCATTTATACCCTTTTCAATAGGGCGTCGTCCCATTTAGACGCTTCTATTGCACTGTGTGCCTGCGGCGAATTTCTCTGATCCATTTATGGATCAGTTACCACAATTATAAGCGCAAAGTGTGCCTGCGGCGATTCTTCTGATCCAAATGTGGATCAGGTACCACGAACAAATCCAAGACCAATTGCGGCGATACCCCACCAGAGATTGTCGACTAAATATCTAGCGGCACTTCACTATCCAGTGCACATTATCGCGCACACGCTCTCAAGTTTACACTGATGCCAACGTGGTGCCACAGTTTTTAGACAAAGCTTGTTTCAATTACACAGACACGCACCACAGAAAACGTTATTCTCGAGAATTTGTTAAACGTTTGTCAAACTTTGGCAGGTTTTCGTCACTTTTTTGAGTGTGTTGCTTGAAAGAGGATCTTCTTGCTCTAAAAGCCAAATCCCGGGCGACATCAATATTGCTTATGCAATACACTTTTGCAAAGGGGGAGCTCGCGAAGCGGAGCAACACGGGTGATGAGCTCTCGCCTTCTCTACAGAAAGAACGCAACTCCTTGCAATGCCAGTCAGAATACAAATTCGACTTCGTAATACCGGAGCTTGTTTGTGAAATTTCTCCATTAAGTAGCTGAAACAAAACAGCGAGTTTCAGTTTCAGTTATGACATTCCTGGCAGTTTCAACTCAGTTGTAGTTTCAATTACCTAACTGATTGTAACTGTAGGTATGTAGCTTAAGTTTCTATTGACCAACCTGCAGTTCAGGGCTAATTAGGTAATCGGCCTACTACAACGGGCACTACTGCAGCAGACCTAGGTAACAGCGACTGTACGCGCGACGCAAGGCGGACCGGGCGTTCGTTCATCCGAGCAAGGCACTTGTGCGCTTACGAGTTGAAGAGCTGCTTGCAGACGACATTGGCCGCCTCCTCGTTGAAAGTCTCGTCGCCACAGACGTCGCCGTACTCGCCGGCGTGGAAGATCTGCACGGATCCTTGGAAGATCGTCTGCCCGTCCACGAACGGCACCAGTTGGAGGTCGCCCTCCACTTGGCTGTAATGTAAGAAGTATCAGCGCACTGATGGTGACAACTTCTCAAAGAGACCCTACATACTCTGTAGGTGGGCGTGCGGGAATACAATTACGATTACGGTATGACAGATCCCCCCCCCCCCCCAAGGCCCAAGCAAGCGTGCGAGCGATACTCTATTCGTCAGCTGAACTCACTCCAATCGATTAGCTCGCACAGTGTCACTTTCAGAACATTACATTACACAATTACATGATTTCATAATGCAACTTTGAGCAGAAAGTGCGACGAACTGTAATAACGCGCAAACATCGTACGCTGCGCGTTCATAATATTATACAACGCCCGCGCATTGAGAGCGTAGCGTACCCCATGGCATACTGTAGCGAAGCGGCTAGCAAAACCAACAGAACTTTAACGGCCATTATTGTGATTTGTTTCGGTCGTTGACTTCGTCGTAATTCCAAAAGTCGTTCGAGAAGTCGTTAAACTGGTGCCGCTTTCTCGCGCGAAGGGCTATTCAACCACCGGCGGTGATAAGGGACTTGCGAGGGCCAATTCCACAAAGCCCATAAACTGCTGCGCGGGACAACGCCCCTCGTCTTCGGGGGCGAGACGCACCTTCTGATAAGCCGCTTTTGTGACCATAAACCGTTACGCGGAGTCAGTTAACTCAGGTCGCTTGTGCTGTTGCAAAGTATTGTTCTTCTGTACATAGGATAGCCTACCCTCAAACGGTATGCCAGTCGAGTTGTAACAAGTGGGGCTGGCTAAGCCGCGGAGCTAGAACTATTTGGCGACCATACAGACAACGAATGCGACTGTTTGACATGTTAACCATTCTGAAAACCTTCGTCTTTCTTATCGCCACGTTTACGATCGACTTGGTAGCGACCCGACGCCTACCTAAACACTTTGTGCTAATCTTTGGTTGGACTTCGCGAATTACGCATTCCTGAGTTGCTTCTCGAACTCTCTTTACCGGTGCAAGTTTGGTGCCGTACACTGCACGCATCCACGAATATCGGTACCCTTGTGCATGGGTGAGTCGACAAATGACGCCACCAGTCGTCTAAACGGAAGACGCGGCAACCAAACAAAAAGCACAAGAACCATTCGCGTGCAGAACAAGCTTTGTGTAATTGCATACGTGGCACACAGTATCACAACAGCTTACGTACCATCAAAATTTTTGTTTTGACTTCAATATTTCAGACGACAAGCGTTAGTTGAGTTTCGGTCGCTACATCTAGACTCAGCCACGCAGTGCCAGCGCGACCATCATCAGTAGATGACTGGCACTAGTTTATGCAACAATTCACTGGATGCGAAATTATCCTTTATTCAACAAATAGCACAAAATTTTGCTCCTACAGACTTCTTCCTTCTTGGATTTCTTGTCTTCGACAGCCGCTTTCCTCTTAGAAGCTGACGGACCTCCGCCTCTTCCTCCTCCCCTGGCTCCAGTCTTGCCTCTGGTCGACATTCCCTCCCAATTTGAGACGAATTTTCTTTGAAATCGTCGAAATTTTCGAAATTAGCGCAATTTTCAAAATGGCCTGCTTCAACTTTTGCGCTTTCCGTTCGCTTGCAAAGTCCCATACTCATCATAAACACGTCACCACACGCTCTCTGAAGCAAACATATTTTTCGCGTACACTATACTACGGTAGCTACACGGCACAAGCTTCTAGCAAACATTTAGCAAACTCCTTCCTAGATATAATTCCATATTTTAATACATTGACCTTATAATTTTCATATAATCGACACATACATTTTATCAGTTTCACTTTACAGTACCCTCTGTTTAACATAGGTATGGTTTTGTAATTGGCGAATTTTATTCCAAAAGCCATCTTTGCTTGTACAGATTCTTGAGTATATTATCAGTTGGGTATAAAATGTCCCATAATTCAGACTGCTAGGTGAATTGGTGGCAACATGAGTGAATTTTATGACGTCGAAATCGAAACTTACGGTTTTATCATACACGTAGATATCTTTCAGCTTTCCTTGAGATATTTCAAATTCTAGGTCGAGAAACAAAATTTTGTCATTTTGCAAATCCGTTTTGCCTAATTTTAACTCTGGCGGGTAAATTCTTCTGCCCAGGATTTCAAAAGCGTCACTATTTATTGTCAAAACATCATCTATGTACCTTGCGATCATTCTGTCTCTTGACACGAAGTCGTTTTTTCGCCGCGCCCCAGCGCGGCGAGTATATATACGGACGCTATTGTCTGTTCGTTCCTCTGTCTGTGTGTGTGTGTGTGTGTGTGTGTGTGTGTGTGTGTGTGTGTGTGTGTGTGTGTGTGTGTGTGTGTGTGTGTGTGTGTGTGTGTGTGTGTGTGTGTGTGTGTGTGTGTGTGTGTGTGTGTGTGTGTGTGTGTGTGTGTGTGTGTGTGTGTGTGTGTGTGTGTGTGTGTGTGTGTGTGTGTGTGTGTGTGTGTGTGTGTGTGTGTGTGTGTGTGTGTGTGTGTGTGTGTGTGTGTGTGTGTGTGTGTGTGTGTGTGTGTGTGTGTGTGTGTGTGTGTGTGTGTGTGTGTGTGTGTGTGTGTGTGTGTGTGTGTGTGTGTGTGTGTGTGTGTGTGTGTGTGTGTGTGTGTGTGTGTGTGTGTGTGTGTGTGTGTGTGTGGTGTGTGTGTGCGTGTGTGTGTGTGTGTGTGTGTGCGTGTGCGTGCGCGTGTGCGTGTGCGTGCGCGTGCGTGTGCGTGTGTGTGTGCGTGTGGGTGTGCGTGTGTGTGTGCGTGTGCGTGTGGGTGTGCGTGGGCGTGCGCGTGCGCGTGCGCGTGCGCGTGCTCGTGGGCGTGCGCGTGCGCGTGCGCGTGCGCGTGCGAGTGCGAGTGCGCGTGCGCGTGCGCGTGCGCGTGCTCGTGCGCGGGCGCGTGCGCGTGCGCCTGCGCGTGCGCGTGCGCCTGCGCCGGCGCGTGCGCGTGCGCGTGCGCGTGCGCGTGCGCGTGCGCGTGCGCGTGCGCGTGCGCGTGCGCGTGCGCGTGCGCGTGCGCGTGCGCGTGAGCGTGCGCGTGCGCGTGCGCGTGCGCGTGCGCGTGCGCGTGCGCGTGCGCGTGTGCGCGTGCGCGTGCGCGGGCGCGTGCGCGAGCGCGAGCGCGTGCGCGTGCGTGTGCGTGTGCGTGTGCGCGTGCGTGTGCGTGTGCGCGTGCGCGTGCGCGTGCGCGTGCGCGTGCGCGTGTGTGTGTGTGCGTGTGCGTGTGCGTGTGCGTGTGCGTGTGCGTGTGTGTGTGTGTGTGTGTGTGTGTGTGTGTGTGTGTGTGTGTGTGTGTGTGTGTGTGTGTGTGTGTGTGTGTGTGTGTGTGTGTGTGTGTGTGTGTGTGTGTGTGTGTGTGTGTGTGTGTGTGTGTGTGTGTGTGTGTGTGTGTGTGTGTGTGTGTGTGTGTGTGTGTGTGTGTGTGTGTGTGTGTGTGTGTGTGTGTGTGTGTGTGTGTGTGTCTGTCAGTACGGAAAAACTAGACGTGACGGTTAGCGCCACCCAATGGAGTCGAATGCGCTGAGTAACGTGTCGATGTCCGTTTCTGTTGCTAATTTCGCTATTTCGAGATATTGACAATTAAAATATGAACCTGTCAAAAATGACACTCTGAAACTGGTTCCTATGTAATTACTTCACATACTACATTCGATACATCCACGCAAAGATGTTTTGAAATTTAAGCCGTTGGAAATTGTTGAAATTTGGCAATTTTGACAAAACCGCGAAAAAACCCCTAAATTCGTTAATTATAAAATTAAGAACTATTTGATTAATACTTGGCAGACTATGCTCGATGCATCCCTGCAAAAAAGTTTTGAAATTTAAGCTGTTTGAAATTGTCGAAATTTGGGAATTTTGACAATACCCTTGACAATATCCATAATTTCGTTAATTATAAAATCTGAAACTATTTGCTAAATACTTACAATACTATACCAAATACATCAACGCAAAGATATTGTTAAATTTAAGCCGTTTAAAATTGTCGAAATTTGGGAGTTTTTACAAAACCCTTGAAAATATCCCTAATTTCGTTAATTATAAAATTTAAAACTATTTGCTAAATACTTGGCGGACTACGCTCGATACATCCGTGCAAAGAAATTTTGAAATTTCGGCTGTTTGAAAGTGTCGAAATTTTGGGGGTTTTAGCAAAACCCTTGAAATATCCTCAATTTCGTTAATGATAATCTCTGAAACTATTTGTAAACACTTGGCAGACTGTGCTCCATACATCGGCGCAAAGAAGTATTGAAATCTAAGGTGTTTAAAATTGTCGAAATTTCGAATTTTAACAAAACCCTTAAAAATATCCCTAATTTCGTGAATTCTAAAATCCGAAACTATGTCACAAATTCATCGCGTCTTATGCCCTTTCCATTTCAGCAAAAACTTTGCCGATACGGCTTGTAAATAAAAGCGTCATTTTTAACATTTTCATGTTTTAATTGTGAATATCTCGAAATAGCGAAATTAGGAACAGAAACGGACAACGGCCCGTTACTCAGCGCATTCGACTCCAGCAGGTGGCACTAACCGTCATGTCTAGTTGTTTGACACAGACACACACTCACACACACACACATACACACACTAACAAACGGACAATGGCGTCCTATACTCGCCGCGCTGGGGCACGGCGAAAAAATAAAACACTTACAGCGGGGGCCGCGAACCGTATTTTTAGGTCGAAAAACCGGGGTTTTGCTACCCGGCCCGGGCAGGACCGGACCCAGCCCGGCGGTGCTCCCACCATCGGATAGCCCAATGTCTTTTACATATTCGGCCGAAAGCTCGTCTCGCTAAGCTCTACCAGAACACTATTCTAAGCGTCCAAAGTTCATCGGAGGCCGAAAAATCGGGTTTTTGGCAACTTGCCAAAAGTCGGGTCCCGGACGGAAGTTGACACCTTCGATGCACACTGCGCAATCCAGAGACTTATCGAATAAAAAAAAAGTTCGCCCTGATCGGCCGAGTCTAGCCCGACTTATGAGCGTTTGAATTTACACAGAATCCGCACCATCACTATAGCACTCCTCCCTTTTGGAGGGGAGGAGTGCCAACAAGCTGTGTGTGTAACAAGCTGTGTGTGTAAAAAGTTCAACCTATACTTTGTGTCTGTCAAATCTTGGTGAACAGTATAGTGAATTTCATTCGCATAATTAGTTGTATCTAGAGAAGGTATCTTGAAAACGTGTGCCACTATTAAAATGCAGCTATTACCACGATACGGTTGTCTGTACAACTGATGCTCAGTGATATTACCGCGTTCGCTATACGGTATCGGCATGATACGACGCCGTTCATCTGAAGTTTCATACCTGTGGGAATACGCCACATCGAACAAAAAACTTTCCCACCATTTAGTGCAGTCGTTCTCAACCTGGAATCTCGTTTGGTGTACGTATTTCTGCGTTATGACGCTTTTGCCAATTTATAGAATTTTGGCAAATGTGGCGTATTTCTATTTACAATTCCACAATTGCAAACAATTTTGTTTGTGATACAAATTATCTGCGGTGTATGCTCTTTCCATTTCTGAAGAAATTTCGCCGCTAGTCCATCAGGCGACAGAGTCGATTTTCGACATTTTTACATTCTAATTGTAAATATCTCTAAATTGCAATATTTCAAAACTGTAGAACCATGTCACAAATGCTTATTAGCTTACGACCTTTCAATTTCTGCATTCACATTCGTCGATAAATGACGTTCTATTTTTGTCAATTTATGAAATTTTGACAAATAATTGCGTATTTCTATGAAATTCCACATTTGAAAAAAATTTTTGTGTGTTACAAATTGTCCACGTCCTATGCTCTTTCCACTTCTGAAGAAATTTCGCCACTAGCTAATCAGGCGAAAAAGACGATTTTCGACATTTTCATATTTTAATTATAAAAATCTCCAAATTGCAATTTTTCAAAACTGAAAACTATGTCACAAATTCTTATTGGCGCACGACGTTTCAGTTTCTGCATTCACATTCGTCAATAAATGACGATCTATTTTTGTCAATTTATGAAATTTCGACAAACAATTGCGTATTTCTATCAAATTACGCATTGACAAAAAATTTCTTTTGGGTTACAAATTATCAGCGGTCCGTGCTCTTTCCATTTCTGAAGAAATTTTGCGGTTAGCTCATCAGGTGAATCAGTCGATTTTCGACATTTTTGAATTTTAATTGTGAATATCTCGAAAATGCGAAATTAGCAGCAGAAACGGACATCGGATCCGTACTCAGCAACCTTGACTCTACTTGACCACATATGTCACATATCTTACTTCGGTGCCACGGACGGACGGACGGACGGACACACACACACACACACAGACAGACATTGTCATCCGTATATATGTTACCGTGACTACCCGGATCCAGTGAAAACCCGGATATCCGGGTTTTCACTGGTCGACTAAGTGAAAACCCGGATATCCGGGTTTTCACTGACAGGTTAGTGAAAACCCGGATATGCGAGATTTCGTGGGAAGTCAGTGAAAATCATGTTTTCTATGGTTCCACTAACCTTTTCGAAGAAAATAGCCTAGAAATCGACGTTTCTATGCTTTCGAACACTGGTGACGAAACGAGTGCTTTTGAATCGCAAGTCGCGCTGTTTGTTGTGCAAAACAAGCGCCGCGGAGTGCGATACGTGCGTTCTTACGTAATATAAAGTGCATCTTTGTCGAGCCGCCCCTTTTACAATGCGCCCGAGTTTCACAAGATTTGCGGCCAATTGGCCCGTCAGGTTCAACAGGGGCGAAGTATACGGGGGATGTGCATCCCGCTTACAGTTTCCACGTGGCTGAAAGTTGGCGTAAGCGCTAGCAGGGAAGGGACACAGCCGGCCTAAGCAGGAGGTGAATTATATGGAGGAGTGTTTATTCCACTTACAGTTTGCACTAAAACTCGGTCGACGTCGCGCCTGGCGGGTCTCAACTGAGGCTTAACGCGACCGGTGACCGATTTCGGGGCGCGCGGAGGAACCAAACGGCCTACAGGCAATAGAAATATGCGTTATAGCTGTGTATTGCGCGATTTTGAGCCTGTCGGAGAATATCCGGGTTTTCCCTAACCTATCAGTGAAAACCCGGATATCCGGGTTTTCACTAACTCAACAGTGAATACCCGGATATTCGGGTTTTCACTAACCAACTCAGTGAAAACCCGGATATCCGAGTTTTCACTGAAGACGGCTTCTCCCGGTCACATATACAGGGTTTTCTTTTTAGAGTGACTGGTCGGGAACTCGAATAACTTTAGCGCCCGTGCATCGATTTTAATAATAATTTGAACCAACTTAAGTTCAATATGTAGGAAAAGTCGTGTTAAATTTTTGCACAAATTGGCCGCGCGTAGCGACGACGCGGGCGCGGAAACAAAGGCCTACTTTTTCGGGTCTTTGGAGAAGGCCGACGACATCGTCGTGACCCTGGAGCACCAACTGGGCGCCTTGACAGGAAATTGGCAATTCTTTCGTTATTTATTTATAAAAATTACAGGATCAACTCTATTTAAAGACCAGTTTTTGCTCCATTCTATTGAAAGTAGCGAAAGAATTGCCAATTTCCTGTCAAGGCGCCCAGTTGGTGCTCCAGGGCCACCACGATGTCGTCGGCCTTCTCCAAAGACCCGAAAAAAGTAGGCCTTTGTTTCCGCGCCCGCGTCGTCGCTACGCGCGGCCAATTTGTGCAAAAATTTAACACGACTTTTCCTACATATTGAACTTAAGTTGGTTCAAATTTCATTAAAATCGATGCACGGGCGCTAAAGTTATTCGAGTTCCCGACCAGTCACTTTAAAAAGAAAACCCTGTATATGTCACAGGCGATGGCCGTCTTCAGTCAATGCCCGTCTAGACGGCCACAGCCTGGTCGATCAGGCCGCAGCCGTCTAGACGGCAATCGCCTGATGCGTCAGGCGATGGCCGTCTTTTCGCGTTCTGTCTTAGTTTCGGACACAGTGTATTCCTTTGAAATTAGGCTATGCTTAGGCTCGCCCTGCGCCCACAGTGCACAAGAGTCAGTCGGCGTCGCAGTCTGGCGGGTCGAAGCTTAGGCTTAACGCGACCGGTGACCGACCCCCAGGGCGGCGAGTATACCGGGTGTCCCAAAAGTCCCCCCCCCCCCCCCCCCCCCCATCCACAGCACGCTGTATAAAGGCTAGCGAAGTCATACTTCCATCTCTGAAAAATTGCAATTTAGAGATATTTACAATCAAAATACGAAAATGTCGAAAATCGGCTTTTTCACCCGATTAGCTAGCGACGAAATTTCTTCAGAAATGGAAAGAGCATAGACCGCGGATCATTTGTAACACACAGGAAATTTTTTGCAAATGTGGAATTTAATAGAAATACACGATTATTTATCAAAATTCCATAAATTGACACAAATAGATTGACGAATGTGAATGCAGAATTGGATAGGTCGAACGCTAATAAGAATTTGTGACATGGTCTTACAGCTTCGAACAATTGCAAATTAGGGATATTTACAATTAAAATACAAAAATGTCGAAAATCGGTTTTTTCGCCTGATGAGCTAGCGACGAAATTCTTCAGAAATGGCAAGCGCATAGACAACGGATAATTAGTATAACAAGAGCAAATTCTTGCTAACGTTAAATTTGATAGAAATTTTCAAAATTTCGATAGAAATGCCAAAATTCCATAATTGCCAAGACTGTTGTTCATTGATGAATGTCAACGCAGAAATACGTACACATCAAATGGAATTCCTGGTAGAGAACGACTGCACCAACATTTGGCAAGTTTCTTTGTTCGATGTGGCGTATTCACGCAGGTATAAAACTTCAGATGAACGGCGTCGTATCATGCCGATAACATATAGCGAACGCGGCGATATCACTGAGCTTTAGATCAGCTGTACAGATAACCGTATCGTGTGAGTAGCTGCACTTGGTTTGCGGCACACGTTCTCAAGATACCTTCTCTAGATACGGCTAATGGTGTGTGTAAAGTTCACTATACTGTTCACCAAGGTTTGGCAGACACATTGAAAAGGTTGAACTTTTTACACACACAGCTTGTTTGTCAAAATTCCCAAATTTCGACAAATTCAAACAGCTTATAAATTACAAAACTTCTTTGCACGGATGTATCGAGCATAATCTGCCAAGTATTTAGCAAATAGTTTCAGCGAATATAATTAACGAAATTTAGGATATTTTTAAGAATATTGTTAAAATCCTCAAATTTCGACAATTTCAAACAGCATAAATTTTAAAATTTCTTTGCACGGCTGTGTCGAGCATAATCTGCCAAGCATTTATCAAATAGTTCCACATTTTATAATTAACGAAATTAGAGATATTTTTAAGGGTATTGCCAAAATTCCCAAATTTCGACGAATTCAAACAGCTTAAATTTCAACACTTCTTTGCACCGATGTATCGAGCATAGTCTGCCAAGTATTTGGCGAATAGTTTTCAGATATTATAATTAACGAAATTGGTGATATTTTCAAGGGTATTGTCACAATTCCAAAATGTCAACAATTTCAAACAGCTTGAATTTGAAAACTTTTTGCACGGATGTATCGAGCATAGTCTGCCAAGTATTTAGCAAATAGTTTCAAATTTTATAATTAACGAAGTTAGGGATATTTTCAAGGGTATTGTTAAAATTCCCAAATTTCGACAA
>JASAMZ010014229.1:0-19166 GCA_030248115.1 Linhomoeus sp. GSCO2_2 | reverse complement strand
AGAAGCGTCTAAATGGGACGACGCCCTATTGAAAAGGGTATAAATGGGACGACGCCCTATCCTTTCGGGCTTAGGGCCCGATGCATCCACACAAAGATATTTTGAAACTTAAGCGCGGAAAATTGTCGAAATTTTGCAATTTGACAAAAACCTTAAAATATACCCAAATTCTTTAGTTATAAAATCAGAAACTGTTTGTTAAATACTTGACAGACTGTGCCCAATGCATCAACGCAAAGAAATTGTGAAATTTAAGCTCTTTGAAATTGTCGTAATTAGGAATTTTGACAAAAACCGTGAAAATATCCCAAAACTTCGTTAATTATAAAATCTAGAACGAGTTGCTAAATACTTGGCAGCCTATGCCCGACACAACCATGTAAAGAAAATATGAAATTTAAGCCGTTTGATATTGTCGAAATTTGGGATTTTTGAAAATACCCTTGAATATTTCTTTAATTTCGCCAATTTAGAAAATCTGAAACTATTTGATAAACACTTGGCAGACTATGCTCTACACATCCGTGAAAAGAAATTTTGAAATTTAAGCTGTTTGAAATAGTCGAAATTTGTGGATTGAGACGATTTCCTTAACAAGCTGTTTTAAAAAAAGTTGAGTTGTTTTATTAATACAGAGTGGTTTGTGAGTGTTTTAAAGTGGAAGAGTAAAGGAGTGGATACTTTTGTAAAGTATTTCAAAGGCCTTTCCGATATGAGTAGGGCCCGCCCGGGGTCCACTATTCATGCGCTACTTCTGACACGAAGTATACGTAACTGAACGAGTAACACATAGATGAATGTGTAAAAGCGAATTTCCTGTCGATATTAAGCCTATGGCGGAGCCGGTGCAAAACTCCCACACGCCATAACTCCGGGAACGGTGCATCGTAGCGACTAAGCGGTAACACGCGTCCCTACGCGCCTCGTCGAATTCCATAATGCGTTACTTTTTGTCAAAATCGGAAAGAATTTGAAATTTTGCCACCCGCGCCATTGGCTCGCTTGGGCCTAGTGAGAATCGTCAACTTTGAGTGCTCGCGCTGGCGGAGACAAACGCCGGTGACGCCAGAACTAGGGTCGATCATTAACCTACCAGGACCAACAGTGCGACTTAGCTTTGAAGCCGGTGACGCACGTGAATGACAGGAAATCGTGATCGAATAGCTCTTCTCCCGGTGCGGCGGCGCATGGCAACTTTTTAACTTGCTTGTGTGTGACCTCTAAAAGTTTTGAATTTCTTGGACGCCACTTGGCAGTAGGCATCACCAATGAGTTGGGGCAGTTCCGTCTGACAGATTTTCATATTCGCTTTTGTTAGCAACAACCAACGTAAGACCATAAACGTTCTACACATTTGTTCAACTTGTGATGCACTTTGGTGGTCAACTTCGATTGGCGCCCCAGCGTGCACCACCAGAGCTTGGCCATCTTGAGCCGAGCCCAGGATCCATACCCGACTGGACTTTGCCACCTTGTATCTTTTTACTCAAACGACTTAAGGAGGATGCAATGTTATACACTTTTGATCACACCATAGTGTATTTTGGCTTTCCACTTCCGATTGGCGCCCCAGCGTGCACCACCAGAGCGGCTCGGCCATCTTGAGCCGAGCCCCGGATCTGTACCCGACCGGACTTTTGCCACCTCGTATCTTTTTACTCAAACGACCTAGGAAGATGCAATGTTCTACACTTTTGATCACCCTATAATGTATTTTGGGGGAGCACTTCGATTGGCGCCCCAGCATGCACCAGTAGAGCTCGGCCGTCTTGAGTGGGACTTAGCCAAAATTTTGACCATTTTTTTGATCGGGCCCCATGGCTGCAACACTTAACCGATCCCGTTGATTTTTTAATACAAAAAATGCCATTACTAGACAATTCTAACGAGACATCAACCACTCTCCTAGCTAGTACCGTTCGCGAGAACGAGGCCGAAAACATGGCAATCAGATGGATTGCTGAATTTTTCGAGAGTTTTTGTTTAATATCTCGGGAACCACTCGACCGATTTGGCTGAAATTTCAGCACAATACTTCTTGTTACTATGAACAACTGTGGTGAAAATTTCAGCCCGATCGGTTAAGTCTACCTATATGACGTAGTACTAACCAGTAGTCCCCGGAGGCGCACTGGCCCCCGGCCGAACAAATTGGGTTGAGCGCTGACGCGCTCAACCCGATAGAGCGGGGGGGGGGGGGTGGGGTGTAGAAAGAGTGACGAAGGGACGTAGCGCTGCAAGAGAGGCGTGGGGAGAGTGATAACGACGCTGTCTTAGCGGGAGGTGAGAGGGAGGGGATGAGGGGGGGGGGGGAAGCGAGATAGAGTGGGTCTCTACCATATTCCTTCTTCCTAGGGAGCTGATGTTGTTCGTGCGCGACCGGCTGAACCCCTTCAACCAGCGGGGGGTCCACTCCAGGTGTCTCAGCTACGACGACCACCCCTGGCCTCTGGGCTTCGTCTTCGTGTCGCCTGAGGAGCGCCTGCCCAACACTAGTAGGAGTGGAAAGAAGTACGGCGTGGCTTTGTAGTGATGTCTGTTGTCCACTGCTTTCTGTTTTGTCCGAGTTTCGAATGTTGACTTCCTGCAGTTGCTCCTTCATAAGACACTATTTCACTCGCGAATTCCCTCTGTTGAGTGTTGGAGTGATGCTGTTCGTGCTTTGCTTGTGTTCGAATGGTTCTCTTATCGGCTGGAGCGCAAGGTTTTTGCCGAAATTGAGCCAAAATAAGAATGGTTGCTAACTGTTGAAGCTTTGAGAGTCACCTTGCGCCACGGAATAGAACCTTTGGCGCTTAGTTTGCGGAGTACCGCAACTCTGCTGAGAACCATTATCTCTTACGCACGCACAGAAGCACCGCGTTCTCAGCCGCTTGATCGACGTGGGAGGACATACTGTACTGCTGATAAGATCAACGAACAGCCGTGTGATCAGGTGGCGTCTTCTAGGTAGCCTGCTCGTCGTCATTCACTCTTCGTTGTGACAGATCTGCAGAGGCCTTTTGAACTCTTTCACACTCCGTCCGAACCTTCAAATAGTTCTTGAGCGATTGGTAACAATTCGAGTAAATCACCAGAATGCCTTACAACCCCCACAAGGGCTGCTATGAGGAAGTCGGTTGCCGATGTGGCTGCGACGCCGAAGATCCCAAGTGGGAGACGATCGAATTTCGGCGCGAAATGATGGAAGAGCGACACGGCTGGGCCCGCGATTTCCGCCAAGGCGACATCAAGATCAAGGTGATCGTGGAGGGACAAGAGTGGCGGGTCAAAGACCGAGAGAAGAACGAGAAGTTCACCGTCGTCAAGTAGGCAGAACTTCGGCTTCTTCAGGTCGCTCCCCTGCCTCCGTCACTCCCTGTCTCTCCCTCACTACTCCCCTCCGCTTCCCTCCCTCCTCTCTCCTTCCCTCTCCTACCCTCCCCCCCCCCCCCCTTCCCCCTCCCTTTCCCCCTCTCCCTCCCATTTCCCTCCCCCCACCCCCCTCCGACCTCCCCATCCCCATCTCCCTCCCCCTCCCTCCCTGACTCCCTCCCTCCCTCTTATAGCCCCTTGGGCCGACCTTGTGGACACATGTACACAACTTTGTACACTCATCAAAATTCTGCTTCCGTCTACAAAAGTCTGCACACGTGTGCTGGTGACCTGCACACGTGTGCTGGTGACCTGCCATTGGGAGTCCAAGCTGCACATCGTGACAAGAAGTTGATGACCTGGTTTGGGTGGTCAGAATTGGCAGTTGCTGTAGTGTGCACAGAATTGATGAAGTGTGCACGTGGTTGAAGGGACTGTTTTGTACACCTGGGGTTTGGGCACGGTATCCTTGTACACCTGGGGGTTTGGGTGTACAGTTTGCACACCTGCAGTGTGTAGTTGGCTGTTTTGCACACCTGGGGTTGGGAGTAGACAAATTTGCACACCTGGGGGTGGGAGTAGACACATCTGCACACCTGGGGTCTGGGAGTGAATGTTTTGCACACCTGGGGGTGTGAGTAGACACACTTGTACACCTGGAGATGTGGGGGTCCAGTTTTGCACACCTGGGGGTGGAAGTAGACACGTTTGCACACCTGGGGGTGTGGGAATGGTGTTTGCACACCTGGGCCTGGGAGTCAGTGTTTTGCACACCTGGAGTTGTGGGCATTCAGTTATGCATGCCCAGGGATGGGAGTGAGTGTTTTGCACACCTGGGGGTGGGAGTAGACAAATTTGCACACCTGGGGGTTGTGAGTGGGTGTTTTGCACACAAGGGTCTGGACGTGGGTGTTTTGCACACCTAGAGTTGGAAGTAGACAAATGTGCACACCTGGCAGTGTGGGGGAACAGTTTTGCACACCTGGGGTTGGGAGCTGGTGTTTTGCACACCTGGGTCTGGGAGGGTGCTTTGCACACCAGGGGTAGGAAGGTGACAAATTTGCACACCTGTGGGTGTGGGAGTACACTTTTGCACACCTGGGGGTGTGAGCACACACACTTGCACACCTGGGGGTGGGGAGTACAAATTTGCACAGCTGGGTTTTGAAGTTGGTGTTTAGTAGACCTGGGGAAGTGAGTAGACAAATTTGCACATCTGGGAGTGTACGTGGGCAGTTTTGAAGTTGTATCTGGATGGGTTGTGTTTTGCGGGTGGGTGTCGTGGGAGACATTGTGTAGGTGCATTGTGTGAGGTGACCATTGCGGAGGTGGGAAGGATTGTAAAGCGTTGTCGTGTGTGGTTGTGGGAGTTAGCTTGACTGTGTAATACTTATGGAAGGGGGGGGGGGGGGGGTGCACACAGCCAACAGGTGTAGGGAAATGTCGCACTGGATGGAATGGGCAGTTGCTGTGGCATGATGTAAAAGGTGGCCACAGGGTGTGTGGCTGTGTGCATTTGCCAGATTGGTTTGAGAGCTGTATCCCCTTTCCACACCACCAACTTCCCACTCATGCCCCATCCTACTCCCAACAACATACGTGTGCAAAGCCACCATTCCTATCCACCCCACATGCAATCATCACCCAGGTGTACAAAACCACCATTCTTATAGGTGTACACAACCACCAAGGTGTGCAAGACCACCACTCTTATCCACCTGGTGTGCAACCAGAACCCAGGTGTACAAAATTGCACTCCCAACAACCCAGGTGTGCAAAACTACCATTTCCATCCACCAGGTGTGCTACCATGACCAAGGTGTGCAAAACTGCACCCGCAACCACCCAGGTGTGCAAAACTGCAACTGCAACCACCCAGGTGTGCAAAACTATACCCGCAACAACCCAGGTGTGCAAACTTGCCCTCCCAACAACACCAGGTGTGCAAAACCCCCCCACTCCCATCCACCTGGTGTGCAACCATCACTCAGGTGTGCAAAACTATACCTGCAACCAGCCAGGTGTGCAAAACCACCATTCCAGGTGTGCAACCATCACCCAGGTGTGCAAAACTGCACCCGCAACCACCCAGGTGTGCAAAACTGCAGCCGCAACCACCCAGGTGTGCAAAACTATACCTGCAACAACCCAGGTGTGCAAACTTGCCCTCCCAACAACACAGGTGTGCAAAACCCTCACTCCGAAACACCTGGTGTGCAACCATCACCCAGGTGTGCAAAACTATACCCGCAACCACCCAGGTGTGCAAACCTGCACCCGCAACTCCCCAGGTGAAAAACTGCACCTGCAACAACCCAGGTGTGCAAACTTGCCCTCCCAACAACACAGGTGTGCAAAACCCTCACTCTGAAACACCTGGTGTGCAACCATCACCCAGGTGTGCAAAACCACTTCCACAGGTCATCAACTTCTTGTACACTTGTGCAAAACCCGCCCCAACAGGTCTTCAGCTTCCCACCCTTGTACACGTGTACAATTTCTTGCCTACGTGAACCAAAAACCTGCACACTTCACTTGCACACGTGCACACCTGGGTCACGACCTTGTACACCTAGAAGCAACTTGCACAACTTGAAACAAGCACACGTGTGCACCTGCAACCATTGGGCCCAAAGGGATAGGGAGGGCGATTGCAGCGGTGGTTGTGAGGTGGTCTGCTCCCAGTGCAACATCTGCGGCTGCAACTTCTCCTGCGACTGTCCCGGCACCGCGGACGCGCACGACGAGTGCATGTACAACGACGGCTTCGACGACGACCCGCAGGTGGCCTGTCAGCACTGCCACTTCATCAAGATGCTGATCAGCAACAAGGAAGCCGTCAAGACCTCGCGCCAGCTGATGAAGGAGTGCCAGGTGTCGTGTGTGTGTTTGTCGTTCACTGGTTCGTTGTCGGGTACTGTATTATGGTCTCATAACACGGTGGAGGTACTTGCCAAACAGCCCAGAAGAGACCGTTCAGGGTCTGGCGGAGGGCTTCCGCGACGAGGTCCCCGAAACCTGGGCCGCCGACCCGAAGTGGCTGGCCACTGTTCAGCGCAAGATGCGAGATCTCGAGCGCACCATGTATCGCCGCCTGCCGCAGAAGAAGCAGCAGAAGCGCCAGGCCAAAGAGGGCGGCGACGACGAAGGGCCGAAGAGCGCCAAGAAGCAGAAGAAGGCCTGAATCGGCGCCGCTACAGTAGCCTTTCCAGCGTCCGGCGCTCAAAATTCGTCAATGCTGTACGCGCATCGCAGAAGTCGGCGTCTCAAGCTTTCAGTTTCTCTCGTTTTAGTCAGTGCGCAACTCGCGCTTTCGGCTAGTTAGTAGTTACCTTATCCCGGCTGCGTGTGTCATAATCCCGAGTTGCAATGTCGCAATCTACCATTAGTTTCTTGCGTCGCAGTTCTTTGGTCCGTGTCTTCTCCAGCGCATCTCGTTCTGGTAGTTGCTTAGCGCTAGCGCGCTTTTGGCATTTTCCCGAGATTCCTGCACTCCAAATACCCCGAGCATGCTAGTACCTACCGTTAGTACGTACCATGCTACCCTACTCTGTCTGTTGCTCTGTTCATTGGTGACACTGTAGCTTTGGTCGAGACTTGTCACCCTCTTGAATGCCTCAAACCACCCAACACTACACGCGCGGTGAAGCCGTTACCGTACCCCGTTGTCGTCTGCGTGTGTGGCGTTCGCATGTGTACGGTGGTTTCTCGGCAATAATCGTTCTATGACCTATGACCCTATGACCTATGACCCTATGACCCATGGAATCTATGACCCAAATTTGATTTTTTTGCGCTACAGTAGTCCCAAAGCGTAAAGTACATACTGGCGGTTACAGTAAGCAGCATGTTGCACCAAAATGACACTCGATTTGCTTCGACAGCACCAAATCCTATCAAGAGCTTGGTGTGCGTGCGTCACGTTTACTTCAGGCTCAATAACTCGTTCATCTGACGTCGTAGGATAGATTTTGAGACGTCGTCGAGCAGCCAGCAGACTCATGTAGCCATCTAAGGGTCGAAACGAAAATAAGCTTTCAAATCACGCGCTACAGTAGCCCAAAGCTGGGGTCCATTATAAGTCAAGAGTTGACCAAATCTACCGGGTGTCCCAAAAAAAAGTGAACCCTTTTTCTCCAGCTCATAACTCGCTGTGAGGTTTTCAGATCTCAACCAAATTTTGCACATGCATAAACTGTAGTGTTCTTCTTCAATGCCCAAAATTTTATCCGCCAAGTCCTGACACACGCTTAGCTACAGCCGGTCTAGTCTGGGACATGCAAAACCGCTTTGATCCGAGCAGTGCCCATGGTTCTAGACCACAAACTTCAATCGAAAATATCTCAGACCAACACAAGAAGTTAACAAATCAAAGTGTATCAAATTTGGCATCGAGATGTCCCACATTCAGCTAACAATAGTCTTCAGCCTGGCGCGAAAGCCAAAATCTTTCCTTTCCAAGAGTGCACTCCAAAATCACGTCCTGTGGAAGATCATCCCAGACTTCGTAAATCTTCACTTTCAAAGCCTCCAGTAACATAACTGTTGCACTTTAATATGTTTATATCCATTTCGCTTAATTATTTACTTCACAAACAGTTGCAGAAGAATATTATCAAAAGATGCCGTACTGCCTGAACTGCGCGCTGAGCGCAAAGAGATTTGAGTCTAAACGTTTAAGTGCATGTAAGCCAAGTAATCCTAAACCGATTCGGCTCAAATTTATCACACTTATCAAGAACACATTAGGGTATGCGGTTACAAAGTTTCATTAAAATTGATTCACATGAGCGCAAGTTATGAGCTGGAGAAAAAGGGTTCACTTTTTTTGGGACACCCGGTAGACAAATCGCATGCCAAAATGAAGTTTTCGGGCTACTGAATCCAACAACAAGACTTTCAAAATTGTAAATAGAGGACACAAAATGTAAAACGTCAGAAAATGGTGGTTTTGACATTGTCGCAGGCTTTAACTAGCCCGCCTGACATCATACAGCGAAGTTTGAGGTACCATTGGATAGCCTGCAGACGCCTTGCCACCTCAGTGGTCAAACTCAGAAGTGGAAAACGTTTGCAGAATCGTGGCTACAGTATCCAAACGTGGTTTACAAGATTCTGTAGTGCAACAAAATATTCATGACAGTAGCTTTCGATAAGTCTAGAGGTTGTGACCCAAAGTCCAAACTCCCAATGCTGAGACACCACCCTTGTTGCTATTGGCTTGGTTATGCATGGCAAGTTGTGTAAAAGGATTACTGCAACGAAATTTTGTTGCAGCAAACTTTGATGCATTTGCTTAGGTTCAGGCATAGGCTTGGGCTCATGCTTAGGCTTATGCTTAGGCTCATGCTTGTTCCCATGATTAGGGCCATGCTTAGGCTTAGGCTCAGGACACTCAGATCGAGCCCAACTACAAGCATAAATCTAAGCGTAAACCTGAACATAAGCCTAAGCATGGTCCTTCTCATAAGCCTGAACCTGAGCCTAAGAATTGTCCTTACCATAAGCCTGAACCTAAGCCTAGGCATGATCCTAACCATAAGCCTGAACCTGAGCCTAATCGTGAGCCAAATGTGTTTGTTATTTGAAAATCCCCCAAAGTGCAGTGTGGCTCTTCTAACTCGAAAATCCCCCTAAAATATTTTCTGAAACTCCTCCTAAACTGTAGTTGAATCAAAGACACTAATCCAGGATATAGACAATTTGATTTCAGTAATCTTAATAGTAAACCCTCGACATTGACCTAAACATGGTCTAAACCTCATCAGTTTAGCTTAATTCTCTGGGATTCTAACTCTTACAGCAGTTGTATGCTGTCAAAGCAAATCGAGTGCCATTTTGGTGCAATTTGCAGTTTACCGTAACCGCTGGTATGTAGTTTACGCTTTGGGATTACTGTAGCGCGGAAAATTAAATTTGGGTCATAGATTCCATGGGTCATGGGGTCATAGGTCATAGGTCATAGAACGATTATTGCCGGTTTCTCCGGTTCAAACGATAGATCACGCCTCGGGTTCGTCAGTACAGTCCTTGTTGGGTGATGTCATGAGTGTGTTCCTTTTGAACGAGTAAAACGCCTGTATGCAAAGCTGCACGTGACGTTCACGTGTGTTTGGTGGTTTCGCCTGTTCAAATGAAAGATCGCGCCGAGAGTTCACCAGTGGTGTTCTTGTTTGAAATTGACTGGAATGTGCTGCTTTGAACGAGTAGAACTCCGGTACTGCAAATTTGCATATTCTACCTCCTGCGTTAGTCGCAGTGCCGTGTTGTCGACGTCGTACGACCAAATATGCGCAGAAGCGCAACACTGCGAGTTGATCGAATGCTGTAAACGGATAGGTGTATTTGGGGGAGGACTCAACCAATTTTGAAGCGGTTTGTTGGTTGGTCGGCCTCCACTGGTTGAGTGTCAGTAAATGTAGAACACGGATTCCTTAAACGATGCACTTGGTGGGTACCAGGAAGAACAGAAACGTCTCAGAACCGAAAGTCGAGAAATACTTGCTGAAACCTGCTCTCATTGTACACGTCAGGCAGCGGAGGCGCCAGCAGACAATAAGTTTGAGAGGAGTCGAGTGAGAAACAACTAAACAAGTTTTAAGCGTGAGGGGTGATCGCCATATGTATATACAGGGTGTCCCAGCTATCTATCCGGGGTTTCATTCGGTAATAACTTCCGCATTTTGCAACGAAATGCAACCAAATTTGCACACGATGTACATTCATTTAGGGAATGTTTGTGTGCCAAGTTTCAGCTTGCTCCGGCTGAAATTGCCCGAATGGCAAGGGTTTGTTGAAGATTGGTCAATTTTGTATCGAGCACAGAACAAGAACAGCGAACACCACCCTCCCAGACGCCGTGTCAAGTCCGTCGCTTGATATGACATGCTAAAGGGTGTTTCTGAGCAGGTGTAAAAATTTCAGTCGATTTGACGCAAAGACTAGCAAGTGGTTCCACTTCGCGCAATGTCATGCCAGAACTGGGAGCCACTTTACCTATGAAGTTTCTGGCGTGACGTTGCGCAGAGTGGCGCCACTTGCTGTTCGTTAGGTCAAATGCCCCAAAAATTTTTATACTTTATCAGACACACCCTGTAATACGTCATACCCAATGTCGCGTCTGATACATGGGGCCAAACTTGAGAACGGGGGCCGCAAAGCTGGTGTTCTCAACCTACGCACTGCACTAATTGACTAATCTTCAACAACCCTTGCCATTCGGGCAATTTTTGCCGAGCAAGCTGAAACTTAACACACGAAAATTCCCTAAATAAGTGTACATCGTGTGAAGATTTGGTTGCATTTCGTTGTAAAATGCGGAAGTTATTAGCGATTGAAACCCCGGATAGATAGCTGGGACACCCTGCACATACGGTCGTCTGGGAGAATCGGTCGTCTGAGCCTTTGAGAAGCACCCACAATATAGCCACAGCACTAGATCAATTATGTACCTAAAACGTATAACGTATAACGTACAACAGTGTTATAGTGTTATATTATAACGTACATACAGTGTACATAGACGACCCTGCAATGGGGTGCACAGTAGTGTTGAACCAAAACTTGTTGATTTCGATCGCTCACTCCTCCGATAGAGTTCTGAACCTGGTCATCTGAATGGCTTCTGGATCTTCCATCTCGCTTCGCGCTCTTTTCACTCTGATACTGCAGAACCTTCGAATCTTGGCGCACCACCCCAAAGCGATTCTCCTCATGGGAACAGTGCGCCACGTCAGTATTAAGGGATTGAAGATAGGGTCCGCCAGACTGGCAATCCTGGCCCATTGGGCCGTGTTGACCTGGGTGAAGTACCCTTGCAGATCGTCCGTCTCTCCAATTGGAACATCAAGACCAATCCATAGTTCGGCTGCTAGCTGTCCTATAGCACTGACGTAGTAAATTAGGAGAGATAGGACGATACTGCCAAACAGAGAGTTCAGGGTCCTATCCGCCGGTCTCACGGTCGACAGTCTTCTCCTTCTCCTCCTCTTGGCTCGTTGGAAAACGATGCAGACGTAGCAGACGTAGCCAAGCCCAATCACTAGCATACCTAAGTACAAGATCGCTGGAATACTAACCAGGGCTAACTGGTGGGTCTCCATCAAGGGTGACAGCCGGCTGGAATTATCATTGCTGCTGTTTCGTTGGAGCAGGCGGAAGGCGTTTTTAATAACAGGCACGCCTTTGTTGTTGTGGTCCTTGCATTTGACAATCGAGTAGACAAATTTCAAGGCGACCGAGATTTGGAACAGCATGGATACAAAGATTGCCACCACAGGAACCAGTAGGGTGCACGCCAAGGGTACGAATGACGTCACTTTTCGATACAATGATACTCTGTGGCGCCTGTGACTGAACTGCTGCGGAATCAATCGAATGAAGAGCACGAATATAATTAGAGAGGCCTGCTGGCAGACGAATATGGCAGACTCGGATAATCCCAGCACCACCACTGTTCTCTCGTCGATGTAATCTACTCTGTGAAGCAACACTGCTATGTTCGCCTTCCTGTCTGTGTGCAATGGGCTTGTGCAGCTCTGCCACCTAAGGGCTGCTTCGATTATCCAAAGATCGTGCAAGCTGAGGATGGCGCAGTACAGGAGGTTGGCAATGGCCGTGAGAACTAGAAATATGAGGACTGTCAAGTTCAGTGATTTTCCTCCGAGACTCAGCAGCATCAGGAATACCGCATTGGCTGCAATTCCCAGAAGGCAGCCAATCAACAGCCCGACTTCTAGACTCGCAACTTCAGTAAGGTGGTATTGTAGATTCAATTTATGCCATTGTGATGCTGTTCCATTTGCTGCGGATGTCTTGTTGTTTGTCGCCTGTGATGCACGCGCCGTCTTGTTTGTTGATGTTCCACCAGAGCTGGTGACATCGAGTCCACAATTGTAGAGAATGCCGCTCGCGAACAGCGAGTACGAGTAGATGCCGAGTTTGGACATTCTTAGTGCCCCAAATGACCTACTCTGCACTCTCTGATACACAACTGATGTGGCCATTTCGTCTAGCCAGCCATCTTCAGTCCCCTCGCACACAGGCTCGTCTCTTGTTGTCTCAAGAGTCTTACCACAAAGTCTTGCTTGGAAGGGGTCATCAGCTGGAACGCCAATATATTTTCTCTCAGTGAAGTGGTTGCAAACGGCGAGGATTGTGCTTGTGAAGTTATGCAGTGCAACAACATCATACAACTTCGCATTGCACTCTATAGCTACAATAAGCTACTCCAGTGGTCGGTTGTTAAGAGTTTACTCAATGTGGCAAAACACAATCCTCTTTCTGACATGGCAACATTCCCGTGTGTCGTGTTCTTCTTTAGCAAGGGAAATTCCAGTATGGGAAACGTCGACTTGCATTTTTCAAAGAATGATATGTTGAAGAACAACCTAGGCTTCTTTGCTACGTCACAGGCTTTCAATATGCACTCAAAGAACTTCTCTTTTCCTTTCTTAGGGAAAATTGGATTGGCAGAAATATTCTGGCTAAGGGACGGTAACTGTCTTGACAGCCGTCGTCGAATCAACAGCTCAATTGCGTGGGGCAAGCAGCTGTAGCGCTCGGCGTATCGAGACTCGTCTAGAACAACGAATGGGCGCACAGGCCCTTTCTTGTGATCGCATTCGTGACGATCAATACTGTAGCCAAGCTTCCCAAGTTTGGAGTGTGCTCTCAACCAACTGCTAATGTTGTCGTGCAGAATAAGTGCGGTAGGCAGAGACACTAAGTCTGGACAGATTGCTGGCGCGTCCCCTTCCTCCAAGATGGCGCTTGTTAAATTGTCGTCAAGAATTACATGCTGCTCATACGAGGCCCAACTTTGCCATGGAAACCTATCCCATGTTCTCCATTCGTATAAGGTCAGATTCAATGCTGTTCGCCCAGAATACGCCCAGTCGTATACGTCATCTCTGAAGCTCTCGATTGATGAGTTATCGGTTCTGCAGTAATTCATATATAGCTCATAGTAAGGCCATAACCCAGTATACTCGGCTTGAAGTTCGTCGGCTTCTCTGCGGTTGACTGTGGGGCATTCTTTCCCAACAATAGTAACCAGTTGTCCAATGAGAATGAAGCAGTAGAGCAAGGAGAAACGACGAGTTATCTTCATGAATGAGTAGTTGTCCAATAGTGCACGGTTTGCTGAAAATGAGGAAATTTGGGTTCTCGCACTATGATCCTGGTTGCTTTCGCCACAACCTAGCCTACATCGGCACGCTTATAATAGCATCGTGTTTATTTGCACGCAAACATATTGCCTAGTAATATGACGCTCGTCCTTCGCAGTCGAGGCGGCGCAGGTCCTACTAGGTAACAACTGTGGTCGAAAAGAATGAAGTCCTGGGTAGAGTCAATTCGGCTACTCAGGCAGTTGCTGTCTGTCTGAAATGTAACGCCGTGAGTGAGGTAGGCTCTGCCTTGAATAGAACTGGGTGCACTGCACACTCAGTGCAGATGTACGAATGCACACAGAATCCATGAGTAAAACAATCCCGCAAGGACTGCAGAAGTGGGCTAGAGTTATGGAGCATTCCACATCGACAAATACTACGTTGGCGTTTGTTCTCAATTCTTCTTCTTTCAAAGCAGTTGGTCGGCGATGACGAAGAGCGCCTTCAGTTGCTCCTCGGCGTTGGGTATGATCTCCTTGGGGTCGGGGTTGAAGCCCCCCCTGCCTCCCCTCGCTGGGCGACTCTCGGTGCCGAAACTCCACTTGACGCCGCCCTTCTGCTTGGCCCAGTCGATAGAGGTGCCCGAACAAACGTCTGAAAATTCCACAGCTAGAGATGGGGGGGGGGGGGGTGGATCATTGTTTTGTTACATATTGGTTTTAGGTGGAACGTACAGTGGCTGCCTGGAGGAACCTCGCAGTGTTGTTAAAATGCATATGGAACACCTTTCTTAACTTGTTCTCTGCCTGGGCTTGTGTTAGACTTATAGTGTCTGTTTGTATGTATGTACAAATCTGTGGGATTATTCATCCAAGCATTACAACAGGCAGAGCAGTTCTGAGCAACGCACGTACATGTAACGACAGTGGAGCACCGCCCTGCTGCGTACACTTTCCCATGACGTGTCTTTATGGCTTCTGCCGCGGCCATTCCCACGCGAATCTATAACGCAACGCATCCTCTCTTGATTAATGATAGTAATTTCGTCGTGTGACGTGCAATAGTGTAGTCAGCAATCAATGCGGTCACCAATTCCTGGAAGTCGGGCGGCTGTTCAGATGTCGAGAAGCAGTAGGGGACCAGAACCATCTGACTATAGGCGTGGATGGAGACGTATGCCTTGACATTGCGCTCTTTTGACAAGACGAAATCGCGCTGGGCGCGAGTCTCGACCTCGGAGAAAGCCCAGGGCCCACGATAGGTGTCCTTTTTGGGATACGAGCTGGAACCCGTGCCTCGAAGAAGGAGAAGCGGTTTTGACCGCGGCACGTTACACGGACCTCGCCCTTCAAAGCCCACTCCATGAGTGTATAACTCGGGTCTGTACAACAATAGAATTGTAATCCGGGCGATCGGTCCCAATGTTGTACCACAGCATGAGCTACTGCAGGCGG
Organism: Linhomoeus sp. GSCO2_2; assembly: GCA_030248115.1. NCBI lineage: Eukaryota > Metazoa > Nematoda > Chromadorea > Monhysterida > Linhomoeidae > Linhomoeus > Linhomoeus sp. GSCO2_2. The sequence continues at coordinate 4,246 of JASAMZ010014229.1, read as the reverse complement.
AGGGGGATGACCCACCTTCGCCTGGCAATGAATCGACCCCCCCCCCCCCCCCCCGACAATAGTGATGGCAACTTTTGAAATATCAAAACCGGTAAGTAAAAGTAAGTAAATTCGTCCAAAATAAAACCGGGTAAGTAAAAGTAAGTATGCCCGGTTTCTAGAAAACCGGGTACCCGGCTTTACCCGGTTTTACCCGGTTATTTTTTGGCGATTCTGGGTAAGTAACAAGTCTCTTTTAAAAAGCGGAGTGGTTTTGAGCTTTGAATTTTTACTGAGATTGTTGCAAGGCCCTTTCCGGTTTCGTGCAGCGTCTTTGACTCTCCTCGCGACTGCACTTCTTGGAGTGGTCTTGCTACGCAACATTGGTATCGCTCGGGTTTAATTCTTTACACCAAGAAAACCATTTTTTCAGACTAAATTTTAAAAAAACACTGGAATCTAACGCAAGACTACAGGTTAAGTGTGAGCATGATTTGTGTTGGCTTGCAGTGAGCTCTTCAGCGATGTCAAGACCGCCGCTTTGCAACACACGATTGCCAGGATATAACAAACCAAAATCTTTAGTTTTCATCACGTTTTGGCTACTGTAGTCTCATTGACCTTTTGCAACTTTTTGTTGTCGGATTCTTACACAGGAGGTCGAGCGCTTCATTTTGATATGCGATTCGACTAGGTTCGATGAAGTTTTGACTTTTCGCGGACATTACTTCGGGATACTGTAGCGCGCAATTTTTAAAACTTGTTATTATTTCGACGTCACAGTTCGCGAGAGTAGTCCGAGGGCTACCCGTCGATGTGTCGAACTCAACCCAGCGACGTCAGACAAGCGAGTTATTAAGCCCGAAGCAAGCGTGTCGTTTCCAGTTTTCGACGCGTTTTGGTTACTGTAGCTCTCTGTTTAAACTTTTGAAACTTTTTGTTGTCGGATTCGTGCTCAGGAGCTCGAGCGTTTCACTTTGATATCCGATTTGACTAGCTTCGGTCAACTTTTATCTTAAAATGGACCCCACTTTGGGATACTGTAGCGCGCGAGTTTGAAAACTTATTTCAGTTTCGACCACTCAGACGGCGAGAGGAGTCCGCAGGCTACTCGACGATGTCTCAAACTCCACCCTACGACGTCGGACGAGCGAGTTATTAAGCCCGAAGCGAGCGTGACGCACGAACGTACGCACGCACGCACGTACGCACGCCGAGCTCTTGATAGGGTTCGCTCGGCTGAGGCCGAGCGAAAAAACCGGGTACGCCTAAACGAAACCGGGTATGTACCAAGTAAGTATACCCGGTTTTTAAAAACTGGGTAAAACCGGGTAAGTACTTACCCGGTTTTCAAGTTGCCATCACTACCCGACAATGCTACAGTGAAATCCAATACAAGCCAACCGCCAAAGTTGGAGTCCCAGTTGCGGTTCAAGTCCACTCCCAGCCCTTCTGTCCCCCTGTACTTGTGCGGACCGCTGAGGTTCTTTCGCCACATGCGATCCTCCTGACGCGCCATGACGTAGCCGTCTGGGTTGGCCACCGGCACTATGTACCTTTGTTGGAAAGTAATATCTCAGTAGCTCTGAGCCCCTCTTATTCTCCCCCCCCCTTCTCTTGAGCACACCGCTACTACGAAATGTGCCAACTAACAGCTCACCTCCGCCATCCCAGCATTCAGTTTTGGAGAAAGAATCAACCAACGAAAACTGAGAATATTTTGATATTTTGAGAATATTTTGATCTTTGAATGATTCGAAGCGCTGCATTCTAACGACAATTGCTGAAACGTCGCCAATGAAGTCTCTTGTATCGCTGGGAAGCCATCACAGTTTCAGCAATTGTCCTAAGAATATTTTGTTGTCCCTCTACACGAAGTCACAGCTGTGATGGGTTCTACACTAGCCCGTCGAAGTACATAGGTATGTCGCATCCGGACGGCGCAATCCTCCAGAATGTGCAATATTGCACGATTTGGAGGGGCGCCCCTCCAAACTGCGCAATATGGCGCGTTCTGGAGGGCAGCCCCTCCAGAACGTGCAATCAGCTACTAGAACGTTGAATTCTATAACTTTTACGTTTAGTTCTTTTACCAGGAAGTTGTTTCCTTCCATATCAGGCTATGCTTAGGCTCGCCCTGCGCCCAGAGACGGATCACAAGAGTCTAGTCGGCGTCGCAGTCTGGCGGGTCGAAGCTTAGGCTTAACGCGACCGGTGACCGACTTCAGGGCGCGGAGCGCGCCCTGAAGTTGGTGGTCGCGCTAAGCCTCAGTTTTCGACCCGCCAGGCGCGACGTCGACAGAGTTTTAGTGCAAACTGTAAGTTTGATGATCACTCCTCCATCAAATTCACCTCCTGCTCAGGCCTGCTGTGCTCCGCCGAGAGATTGCGCGGTTTGGAGGGGCCGCCCTCCAGAACGCGCCATATTGCGTAGTCTGGAGGGAAACCCTCCAGATTGCGCAATCTGGCTGGATTGCGGAAAGTGGGTGCATCACACCACACATGACATAGACACGATGACATAGTACGTATGTACATACCTACCCACTGCACCTATGAGCTAGCAAATGGACGCAATAACAAACCAGTCGATGTTGTCCACGTAGCGCTTGATCTCTGGATCGCCGCTTGCGTAGCGACTGATGAACTGAAATTTCCTTGGATAAAACTGCACAAGTCTATTAAAGGCACCACGCGCGTTTACAGTGTGCGGTCAAGGTACTGTAGAAGTTTTGTTGGCGCGAACGAGCTGTTTGCTGCTCATTGAATTGCTCAATTATGGTCAACAACAAAGACGGGGGGGGGGGGGGGGCCCCGCAGTGAAGTGAGAGGTTGAGAAGGGGGGGGGGGGGGGGGGGGGTGTTCGTTGAGTCTGCCCAAGTGGCCCCATGATAGCGCACCAGATGTATCCAGTAGACGCAGGTTCCCGCCGTGATGAACTCCCTGGCGTGGACGTTGCACTCGACGAAGAAGGCAGGCTTCTTGACCAATCTTCCACTCTCGTCCACCTTCGGCTTGCCGATCTGTCGTCGGGCAGCGGCGTAGTGTTATAGGGTACTGTACATACCTAATCACGCACCAACCTTCATCAGTGGAATGTATAGGCCCAAGGCTGTCCGTCCCCGTCCGAGGCTCGTGAGTTGGGCGATTTGGCTGACGTTCTGCTTGTGACTAAGGCCCCACAGAAAGTCGACTATCTGCAGCGTACACTGTTTCTCTGCACGCCCACATTGATTAGTGCAGTGTTAGTAACTGTATTGCAGCAGAAAACGCGCCTCCAGCAATGGGTGGTACTGAGCGAAGTCGTAAGAGTCCGGCTTCCCCCGGATGTAGGGTCTCAAACTGGCCAGTCGCTCGTCTCTCCTCTTCTCGGCGTCCATAATTCTAAATAGACACCTAAGTGTACTAATCACAAATGTGTGTTAACCCCCTCTATCCTTCCTGACTCTTGCACGTTGTCGTGTAGCAGTTTCAGAGGCAGTCCAGCGGAATTTAGCGCCTCTTCTGTCTCTGCAGAGTGCTCATTCGGTACTCGGAACACTAGTCTGTATCCCTGGTCAGTCGTCGTACGAGTCCAGACGTCCAGCTAAATGAGGATTTACTAGGTAGTATGCGAAGTTTTTACCCTACAGTCATCTCTGCTTTGACGTCTATTACGTTAAGGCGATCCTCCAACTCGTGCAGAAGTTCAGTGTGCTCGCTTTGAAGTTCCACTTCGCACAGCTTGTCTCTGAAAAGCGTGACTGCTGATAATTGGAATTCTGGCTCCAGCAGATTGATAGTACGAAAGCACCCTTCGTATGAGCCAGCATATTGCTTCACTATCTCTGGGATTTCATCGACAGCGGATACAAATGCCAGCGTCGTGAGTGATAATATGAATGGGAATGGTATCATTTTGTCCAGAGAAGTGCGTACTTGGGTATTATTCTGGTACAACCGAGCTTTCTGCTTTGCTTGCAAGGAAACTAGTAGTTTCTTGTGTAGTTTATTGCCCACCAGGCCAGACGAGTTTTTCTCCCGCGCGTCTCTAAACCAAACCGATGCATTGAGCGCCGCAACTGTAGAGGGTTGCAGATGCACTCGGCGAAAATGGTAGGTACTGTAAGTCTGTAGACCGATTCGTCGCTTCGACCCCGCCCGTGCTCTTTCGTCCATTTTGCCCGCTCGCTCGCAGTTCTCCCGACTGACACCAAAGCAAAGAGGTACCATCATGTGTGCCTTTCAGGGCGCCCCCTCTCCCCCTCCCCTTCCCCACACCCTCCCC